>CAJUYI010002991.1:0-26472 GCA_910591695.1 Galerucella pusilla | reverse complement strand
TAGTAACGAAGTTAGGTGTTAGTGCCTTTTTGACAGCATTATTGCGCTACTTTCAACCATCCCCCGGTATATCTATACTCTCGATTACGTCGATTACCTCCGCACCGCCCCCGCGTTCACATTGCAGCAGCAATACCATTCTTCGCTAATAATATGCATGAGAGCTTATGGCAGCATGTGTTGAATGCCTTGCTATAGACGCGAAGGTTGTGGGATCGAATCTCACTGAAGTTTTTTTCAGATTTTTAAATATACAACAGGACTAAAAATGGCTGCCTTAAATTAAAACGCGCGCGCCGCTCTCTCTCTCTCTTACACATTGTCTCGCTGCTCTCTCTCTAACACACGGTTTTCCCTATACTTATGGTTGAACATACATAGACCATCTACTAATGAATATACACATATTTACAAATCATCTGATGGTCTGAATCCCAATATTATTTATATTTATGTAATTTGCAAATATGCCATTGACCTAACAAATTGGTACCAGCAAATGCATTAAAAGACGTTCTACTATTAAATTTTAATGTATACAATATTGATAAATAAAAGTAACATACAATGCAAAACAATTTTACCATTCCAAAATAGAGAAATAAAAACTACTAGCCACTCAGTTTGTTAAACACCAAATAAGTTACTAAAAACTACTAATCAACTTTTACAAATATTGAAAAGATGTGCAGATACATCTTTGCTTAAAGGAAAATCACTCATATAATTTCTGTAAGTTCTACAAATATTAAACAAACTTCTTTTAACGGCAGTCGAAACAGCCCCTTTCATTTTATAATTAAAATCGTCATATCCAGCAACTTTTTTAGTTAAAGCAGACACTTTGTTCAACTTATCAAGATTTTGTTTCAACTGTACAATTGTAGTAACAATTCCTGGGATGTCTTTTTGTACAATACCATATTTATCTTCAGTTAAAGCAGCACACACCAAATCAGAAATACCTTGACTTGTCCATATTATGATAAGTCCATTGGCTAAACATTTTTGTATATTCGCTTGCGGTAACTCTCCAAACATAAAGTCAATGCCCAAAAGGAATTTAGTAACTGTAATGATGTTATTGAATTTTTGTTTAATTTTAGTAAACAAAGTTTCTGTTAGATGCAATCCTGGTAAATTAGAATGTGTTACATCAACAATGTCCACGAATCCTGGATCTGATAATAGAGACATATTTCTTAAATTTGAAAATCTATCTGGTGATTGCAACTGACTTTGTAAAGGTACAGACATTAACGGTTGTTTTAAAACCTCCTTGGTTTCAGTCGATTTGCTTAATAAGTCAGTGTACTCTTTTAACAGTTTCAAAATATTTTCCACTAAAATATTCCAATTGTGAGGATGTCCTCCTGGTTGTGAAAGAGTGAAAAATACTTGCCGCCTTTGAGGTGACCATTGTGAAAGAGTATATAAATCCAGACAAGCTAGATTTTGAATAATCGGCAAATCTGATAACACTATACTTTCCTGTAGATTTAAAAAGTTAGGAGACATTTTATACAGAGGAAATTCCACAAGTTCTGTTAAAAACACGTTGAAGAAGAACTTCATCAAGTTCATGTTAAAATAATAAATGGCACTGAAACACCATAAATAAAAATGAACAAAAATTCCGTAACTTGTTTCATCTGACAATAAACCCAAATTGTTTTTAAAACTGTTTTTCAAATTATCACCCCATATGGTGTAGATGATAATATAATACACAGTAGGCCACAATGAGAGTACAAAACTTTCCTTTAATAAAGGGAGCATTTGAGCTTTTAGCTGTAACCACTTTCTTTGATGAACTATAGGAAAAGCCAAATGTTTTTCAGATATATACACTTTCAGGAAATAATAAAAACCAGTCCAAAGTCCACTTAGAATTAAATAAAAACTTCCTTCGTTCAGTACATACGTTTTGTTTTCAGTAACTTTTGTAAGGCTCTGGTAATCTCCTCCTCCCAGAGATAAAAATAACCAGATTAACATCGGTCCAGCCAGGACATGGAGAACAAGAAGCACTAAGTTATGCATAGAAAATGCAGAAATGAATTTCTGGAATCTTGTCGAGCAGTAGTTGGATTTGAAAACGTAGTCTTTGGCACATATTATACTTTGGGCGAATATTATGCTCAAGAAAGGTATTACAAATAACCAAGTACTGAACGATGTGAATGTTTTTAATGATATTAAAATCATTTGTACCGGATGGAAAATATCGATGTTTGACACGAGAACATAAATCTGCAGTAAGACTAATTGCGAAAAAACACTACACACCACTGAATAATAAAGTTTTTTAAGAAGCAAGTCCTTGTAAGTGAATGAATGCGGCGTATTGAGGTTAGGATTCATTTTTCTCCACAATTTTTCACACACCCACGAGTCAATCAGTACTTAATTGTGTTCAAAACTATTCTTTTTATTGGAGTATACTTTACAACTGCAACATTTTTTGTAATTAACCATATTAACCGAAAAAGTAACGGGTAGCTCACTATTTCAAAAATTCTGCGTTCATTTTACTAACAAGTTTTCCTATGTTCACTTCTTTCACAAAAACTCGTATATACACTGGAGTGATCTACACTTTCAAGTGACAGCTGCGAAGTGCATGAGCAGGGAGACCATGAGAAATATTTATTTCTTTTTGGTGGAGACTATTGGTTTTGAGTTTTGAGATATACATGAGCATGAATGAAGAATTTAAGAACTATCTTGACTAGTTAATACTGTAGATAAAATAAATAAATAAATAAAATTCGGAACGCACTAACTATAGATAGCGGGGAGCCTTTGAAAATATGGCTAAAATTGACTCTTAAAAATGTTTATCAAGGCCATGTCATAGCAAAACAAAATTAAACGTCAAAAAGAACCTTGTGATTGAAAAGGTCGTTTCCATACATTTTTTAAAAGTAGTTACTTGTTAATTTCCAAAATAAAAATGGCTTCGTCAATAACAAGAAAATTAATAGATCAATTGAAATCTCCAGAATTCAGGAATTATTTAATGAGGTAAGTAATATTTTCTTTAATCATATAAGTTTTAAAAATATCTTATGTTCAAAGCACCCATTTCTGGGGCCCTGTAGCCAATTGGGGTATACCGATAGCAGCTATATCAGATTTTCGAAAAGATCCTAAATTTATAAGTCCGGTAATGACAGTGGGTAAGTATGTACCATTCAAATTTTAGTTATTAGACTTTGATAAAAACCTTGAAATATATATTATTTTTAAACTATAGTTCATGGAAACAAAACAATTTAACCTTCAATAATTAACTTGGTTCTATGCATTTTTTAAACTAGGAACAATACATGCAAAATTGATACATATGAAATAAAAAAATAATAGTCTCGAAGATATAATTACCTGATATGCCAATTTTTTTTCTACTGATGTAAAAATTTCCTCTTTTCCAGCACTGTGTTTTTATTCAGCAATTTTTATGCGATTTGCTTGGAAAGTTAAACCACAGAATATGTTATTGTTTGCATGCCATTTTACGAATGAAGGAGCTCAGTTAGTACAGTTAACTAGATGTGTAAATCACAAATTAAGCCAAGATAATAAACCAGTAGACGCCTCAAATAAACAAGAATCTACAGTAACAACGAAACCTGAATAGATAGTTAATAAAATTGTTATTATACAAATTTGTGAGGTTTATAAAAAATGTGATCTAAGAAGTGTATTAATCTTTATAAAGGGCATAATATTAGTGCTGAAAAGCAAAATTGTGAAAGAAAAATTAGTTTTACTTGTTAGTGAATGTATATAGTACTTTTTATAATTAGAGAAAAATCATACGATTGGTTTATACTTTAAAAAAGTAGTTCTAATTACATTTTCATAAATTTTTATTGTTTCTTTTAAATGTGATTGATTGATCTAAGTGCTAATTTTTAACACCACAAAATTACTCAAAGTAGAGTGTACATAAATTATATTATGAATGTAAGATGATACACTGCCAGCTCAAACATCTATCCTCTGTGCCTAATTTCCATTTTTTGTAAATACTTTTATTGTTGTGTTATTCGAAAATATATTTATTTTTATTTTAACTATTTATTTGCCTCGTATTTCAAAAGACAGTTCCATTTTCCTATAGCCACAGAATACGTATTTTGTCGTGGAGAATAGTATATTCTTCGACGAGTGCAGAATATACTATTATTTTTTATCACATTCCAAAGATACGATAGTCTACTAGAAATGGAATCCAGTGAAGTGCACGTTCCAGGAACGGTTTTTATTGGGATAGCGCTTTTTTCCCTTATTTTGGAAATGTTAATAAAACGCGTTTGTTGTTACTTTTTTGTGTATGATTATTTTTAATTTCAAAATATGTATGACTCAGTTTAGTGATTTTGTGTATTGAAGTGTGTGTATCGATTAACAACTATTCCAATGATAAATCATAAGAAAACCTGGATAAAAACTTATGATGCTATCCTGATAACGAAGGTAATTGATTATTGGAAATTTCTCTTTCTAACATTGATAACCAAATTTGACTAAATTCGGCTGATTATACACATTTATCTGCATTTAGTTGTATTAAAGCACTTTCTTTGATTTTTCGTCTTTTATTGGGCTCTTTCAAAATTATTTTTGTCGAATCCCATTGAATTTTATGCCCCTCTTCCCAAGCATGTTTACAAATACCTGAATTAAAGAACTCCTTATCTTTTATATATTTTTTATGTTCACTTATTCGGATTTTCAATGGTCTAGATGTTTCACCTAAATAGAAGTTGCCGCATTCACAAGATATCTGATATATGCAATTTTTTGAAGATTGTTCTTCATTTTTTGTTTTTGTTAGTATAGATCTCAACGTATTGTTAGATTTGAAGCTAGTTCGAATATAGAATTGATTACCAATTTTCTTAATTCTTTCTGATAAACCCTTAACATACGTCGAATTAAAAAAATAAAAAACTTTATTGTGGTTTGATTCCCAAAAAATAAGAGAAAAAATAATTGAGATTCTTTGGTTTCGCTTTTTGCGTGTAGTTAACATTTAATTTACATTTTTTGAACAATTTTCTCAGTGTAAGTTGATCCGTTATCTGTCAACGTCAGTTTGAAAGTCACGAAATTTTGTCCTCAAAACATCAAAGGATTCGTTTCTTGTTTGGCTGGTGTATTCTGTGCTATCGCCAACCACAGACAAACGACATACTGTCAATACATGACCTAGGTGCGTTCGGAATGGATTTTCGGTGCGGTGATAGTGTAGTGCAGAGTTTAGTCACATGCTGATGGTGTAAGCATGGAGTGATCAGCGTGTAACACCACCATTTTGTACCGAGTAAACAGTGTCTCACCATGTTTACACCATTCGGCATTCATACCCCAAAGTATTACCGAACGCAGTGATAGTGTAGCATAGCCACAGTGAAAACTGAGAACTATGAAATGTTTACATAAAAACTACACACCGATGGTAATGTCAGAAATAAAAGAAGAGTTGTCGACAGAGTGAGATTTTTGACTGCTGTCACAGAGTACACGGTGCACTCTGTGCTGCTGTCGACTGGAATAATATGCGACCGAATTCCATAGTGTGCAGAGTCTCAGCACTGCTCCTGTATCATAGATAACACCCTTGTTTATATTTGTATTTCACAAGACAGTTAACAGTCTTTGAACCATAGAAATAAAAATAGGCGGTAGAAAAACATCGATATCAAAATCTAGGAAGCTGAATAACATGTCAAACGATAAGTTCAACGCGCACACACACCACTACGTTAAATCTTCCATATATGGACCTTAGATAACTCATTGTTTTAGATATAAGCGGAAATAGTTGAGTATTTTCGAGGATAGAGTGGGTAAAATAAACAAAAACACTTTTCCTAGTCATTATAATTTGATTCCGATAAATATCAGTACACTAAACCAGATATATATGTATATAAATTAATCTATAAGTTACAAACGTAAATCCTTTGATAAAACGTAATTAAATAAAAAAAAAATAAGCTAGTTAATGTCCTGAAACAACCGGTACAAATATAAATCGAAAACCTTTAGTTTGTAGTGGGTTCGATGGTCTCCCCTCCGCGGATCTGTCCCCAACCGATGAGACGCCAATGCTTTTCAACACGTCTACTGAGGGCAATCTTCTCTCCCGTTTCAGTACAAACCGGATTCGTCAAAGCGATCTTACACAAATCAGCTTTGGTAGCAACTACTCGACCTCCTGTACTTAGAGAACCGATGTTAACCAGAAGCACCTCGCTTTTGGTCAACCTTTGGACTTTCGCTCCTTTTTTATCTCCCTCGGTACGGACTCCAAGCAAACGTTTTAAAAGATAATAACTCACCTGGGAACAGAAAAAGTTTTAAATACATTTTTACTTGGATTAAAGTAATTACCTCGAGTTCGGTAAAGATGCTGGGCAAAGCACCGACAGCTCCTAAAACTTGACCCACAAGTCGATCAGCTCTGCATAGAGTCGGTTCAATTTTAGTACCGACTCCGATTAACCCACCAGGAACTGCGAATTGAAGTTCGTTTTGTTCCGTATACAAAGATACTATTCGGGAAAAGATCGGACGGCACGCTAACTTTCCCTCGGAATCTTTACTGACCAAACCGGGTCTAACTTCGATTTCTTGTCCGACTTTCAACACCCCTCTTAAAATACTTCCTCCGGCCACTCCTCCCTTTAAATCGTTCACTTCACAGCCGGGTTTATTGACATCGAAAGATCTAATTACGATCAAGCGTGGTTCGGAGGTGAAGTCTCGCATCGGAATCGGAATCTTCTTAGTTATATATTCGCACAAAACCTCAATGTTATATTTAAGCTGGGCAGAAATAGGAATAATCGGAGCTCCTTCAGCTACCGTCCCTTGCACAAACTTAACAATTTGTTCGTGTTGCTCCTTAGCCTGTCCTTCTTTAACAAGATCAATTTTATTTTGAAGTATGAGAATGTGTTTTAATTTCATAATTTCTATAGCGGCTAAATGTTCACTGGTTTGTGGTTGAGGACAAGATTCGTTGCCTAACAAAGGAATTTAGTTGAAAAAATCAGTTATTGAGGAAATGAGATGTCTTACCAGCGATAAGTAGTAATGCTGCGTCCATTACGGCGGCTCCGTTAAGCATGGTGGCCATAAGAATGTCGTGGCCGGGGCAGTCGACGAAACTGACATGTCTCACTAATTGGAACCTGCCGGAACAAGCGGGACGTAAACAGGGGAAGCTGTCGTCTTTAGATGAACTACCGGATATAAAGCAGGCTGGTCTTGGACATTTTGGATTGTCGCATTTGTAGATTTTTGCATTGGCATAACCTAAAAAAATGGAATTTTTTGTTATTATAGGTTTGTTCCCATAGCAAGCTCCTAACTGTTATAGACACATCGAGTCTGCGCAGTATCAGAGTTCAGGATCAGCTGGACCGCTTTTTTGATACTGCGCAGACTCAATATGTCTGTAACAGTTAGGAACTTGCTGCGAGAACAAACCTTATGGATAATTCCAAAACACCTGACTTTGACAGGTCGGTCATATTGTACTAGGTCCGATCAGTTAAAGCTTGTGAAAAAAATATACCTTGTCTCTTGCATTCCACACTTGTCGCCATGAGGCCCCCAGGAACTTAACTTGAATCTCCGATTGCACTAAGCTTAAGTTCAGTTACTTGACGTTAGACGATCACTATACCTTGTTTTTAAACTAGGAGCATTTTAAGAAACCTCAATCACACCACTAAAAGTTACTAGATTAAGAGGGTGTTCCGAAAGGATAGTCTTCAGACTTTAAATGTATTATATTGCTTGCAGGTGTCGTGTCCAATGAGCGATCAATGCAAGTCAACAATTTGAATCATAATTGGCCACAGGCCATGGCGAAAGTTGTAACCAAATGTCTCATTATTGTGAACAAAATGTAAGGTTATCATAAGTAATTCATGTCAAATTGGATGATATAAATATGTACAAAAAAGCTGCTGTATGTTCAAATTATTCTCTATTCACACGAACTAGAAGTCAACAAGGTTTTGATATCGAGAAATACCATAATAATGTACTGTAATGAATGTAAAACTTGATGTAGAAATATTTACAATAATTAGATTTTACTTGGAAATTAATATTATTAACAAGAAAAAACAAGCATAGATTATGTTTATCAAACTGAATAAATAATAAAAATAGTACTTAACTTGGTTGGAATATAATAGTTAGTTAAAAATAAAACGACAAACGTGAAAAACATGTACCTAATAAAGATTGAGGTTATAATATTTTCATCTAAACACAAAACTGACAAATATCGTTATCAGTTGTATCAAAAAAGCTTGTGTAAAACAGGCGGCAATTTAACAAATCAAGAAATGCCAACTTAAATTCAAATCGCTCCTCTTAGTCTAACAACAAAGTATAGATGAGTTCCCAATTTTTTTTTATTTGTCTATTAATTATTGTACCAAAAAATGTTGTATCTTCACTATTGGTGAATTAATAATGGAATTTTTGATAATCAAACCATTTTTCAATATTTATTTCTTTAATTTAACAATAGGAAAATATAATTCCTAACATATTCAACTAAATGTAAACTTAAATATATAATATATGTACAGCTTGTCAAATATATCACAACATTTAAATTTTCTAATAATACTCTTGTACCATGGTATGAAACAAAGGAAAAATTCACGCCATAGGAAACTAGGTGCAGTACAATATGGTGGGAGAACCCAAAAACTCACCAAAACAATGACGTGACACTGAAGCTTTGTTCTCACAATCATCACAGACAGTCTTTGCGCCGAATCCGAATTGTCAAAGACAATGCTTGTGAGAACAGACCTTGAGAGGTGTCCCAACATACACTGCCACCTGAATGGAAGACTAAAAAAGCTCAGAAATGGAGAAGAAGTAATGTGGAGACTACTGATTCCCAGAGCATAACATCTGGAAGACTTGCTTAAGCCAAACTTTGGAAATATCCTGAAATTCCTTTAAGGATGAATTTGGGAGCTGAATAGATATTTTTGGTGAATGTTCACCTCAAAAACATACTTAGGTACCTACCTCATACATCATGGTATCTTTGACGAGTTGTAAGTTAAAGTGTTTAAAACATTTTTTTTGTCAAATAGTGTCTGATAACTTGGAGAATTGATTGTCAAGTTGGAAGTATTAAAAGTAACTTAGCATGATAAAATCTTGACAAACCTAAATCACACCAAGTTATAAGACAACTACTGTACCTCTATCAACTTTTTTTAATACAGGGTGTTTCATTGGGAAAGGGCCTAAATTTAACTGTAGATGGGGATCATCTTGGTGCTTCCAAAAACCTATATTTAATGTGTTCTGCACTTTATAACCGAGATACAGGGTGTTTTATAAATGTATCCTATTTCTTTCGAACCTCATAACTTCCGAGTTACCCTGTATATTATTTTGAAATTTGGTAGACGTAATAACCATTACCTAGAAACTTCATCAAAAGCATCTCCAAAAAGATAATGCAGGTCTGGATCAACAAAAAATTTCAAAACTCGTATTAGCTAAAAACAACACTTTGTATATAGATTTTTTTTGAAATTGCTCTACCGTCAAAGTAATAATTATGCACGTTTTGGGGGTTAACAATGGTATCGGAGAGGTTTTTTTTTTATTTTTCAGCTTGAAATGAAATCTATTCAATGCATCTAGAGAAGCATCCTAGAAATTCAATTGAGTTTGTATGTTTACGAGTACAGACCACTAAAAAATGTGATTACAGGGTCGTACTTGGGATATACTCATTCAATAAGTTTCGAATATTTTACCATATTAACGTCCAATGTTCAGGCTGCAAGATTGCAGGGACTGAAATCTACCGGAGTTTACTTAGTTTTCAAAAAGGCTTTTGATTCTGTATGGCATAAAGGATTATTATACAAACTAAACTGGATGAACTGTTCCCCTTCGCTGCTAAAAATTATACAAAATTTTCTCACAGAGCGTAAGTGCACGGTCAAAATTAATGGTGTATGTTCTCAAGTATTCTCGATTAAACAAGGAGTTCCACAGGGTTAGGTTCACCGCTGTCTCCTGTACTATACAATCTTTACTGCAGTGACATTTATATGTGAAAAAGAACTGAATGTGCTATAATTTGGGGTGAAAACTTACCAGCAAAAATAAACCGATTACAAATACATTAAATGATATAGTAACTTGGACAAATAAATGGAGACTAACAATAAATCCTTCTAAAACAAAATTAATAATATTCAGCCACAAAATACATGATAACTCTCTGACAATAAAGATAAACAACCATTCAATTCAACTCTCCCAATATGTGGAGTATTTGGGAATTGAAATAGACAACAAATTAAATTAAAATCACCACACGTTAGGTATGAAAAAGAAAATGATAACCAGAGCAAAACACTTCAGAAGTTTGACATACAAAAATCCGCCTAGAAACCATATGAAAGTGGGGAGACAATCAGTCTTCGAGAAATCTCTAAAATGAGACATTCTGATAACCCACTGCATAATCCATCAAACAGACTCCTTTGTAGTATGACGGGAATAGAACCAATAAATGAAAGATTCAAAAAATTGTTCAGGTCTTTCTCTCTTGAAGAAAAGAACATCGAATTGATTCAAACTCACATTCTAGAGATGCCTGAAAATGGTCATCGTAGAAAACATCCACAGAAAACTCTGTTTGAAGAAATTATCGGATCATTAATAATATTTGAAAAAAAAATTTTTTTTCCAATGATTAATTCAAGTTTTTAATTTTGCAACAACGATAATTATTAATAAAAACATGAAAATAGTACATTGTTTACCGGGTAGGAAAAGCTCAACATTCCTGGACGACTGTGAAGATTGCTAAGTCGAGGCGCAAGCCGAGACTTAGCATAAAATCCCTCAAATAAAGGAAGATGAATATTTAGAGGTTCTGGCACAAGGCAAAAATACGGCACCAGGTCACGATAATGTTTCAAGAAACATCCTAAGGAACTTAACAATGCCAGTTCACAACCATATTAGGAAAATCTTTAATTTCTGTATAGCCAATCAATACTTTCCTCACGAGTGGAAAAAGGGAGTGACAATTACAATACCAAAGCCCAACACAGACCACACCAAAGCCACCAACTATCGTCCAATTACATTACTGCCAGTTCTAGGGAAAATGTTTGAAAAGTTAATACGAAATCAAGTCAATTCAGTGCTAGGTACATTTATTCCGAAACAGCAATTTGGATTCAAAAGCAAGTGTTCAACCATTCATCCACTCACAATCCTCACATCAAATGTGCAAACATGCAATATCGAAGGAAAAAGATCCGCGGCTGTATTTATGGATATAAGCAAGGCATTTGATAGCGTTTGGCATGCAGGTCTTCTCTACAAATTACATTCAGTTAACTGTCCATCATACCTACTATACTTAATAAAAGTATTTCTAGAAAATCGTCAGCTCTGTATAAAAATCAATAACTGCCACTCTCATTACTTCTCTATGCAGCAAGGCGTTCCACAAGGTTCACCTCTCTCTCTCCATACCTCTACAATTTTTTCTGTCATGACCTTAATATTCCAACCTTCAACAAGGAAACCTACATTCTCCAATTTGCGGACGACACTGCCGTTATTGCCCATAACAAAAGCCTGCCACAAACTGTTGATAATTTACAAAATGCATGTAACAGCATAGTTTCATTTTTTAATAAATGGAGAATTCAAATAAATCCTACAACTAACTTTATTATCTTCAACCACATAGCCTCCCAGAATGTTTATACAGTCAATATAGAAAATCACTTAATCCAACCCTCACAACACTGCAAATACCTTGGCATAAACCTCGACCATAAACTAAATTTCAACTATCACACAAAGGAAGTTAAGGAAAAAGTTATTGCAAGAGCTAAGCATTTTAGAACTTTGACTTACAAAAATGAAGGGATCAGCATAAAAGTAGCAAGTGATATATACCAAATGATATGTAGACCACTTCTGGAATATGGCTCGATATTATTTCAAACCTGCTCGAAACCAGCCCTGAACAATCTACAAGTAGCAGAAACGACTTGCCTCAGAAGCATAACTAAATTAAGACACCCCCAGAACCCTATACACTATCCATCAAACCAAAGGCTATATAATACTGTCAACATCACACCTATTTTGGAGAGAATGGATGAGTTAAGCAAGAAGTTCGTAAAAAATCTGAACATGGAAATACTTCAAGACATGGTCATAGCCCGAGATCCGAACATACCACCAAAAAGGAAAACTCCAGAAGAGCCCCTGTGGACAAATATATTGAGTATCAAAGCAAAAGCTGCGAATTAATACAATATAAATCAGACTCTAATTTAGACAGATACTTTTCTATTTACTTTTAAAAAATTTTTATTTTTTTTTATTTTTTTTTTGCTGTTCAGTTATTGTTTCTAGATTTAAAAAAAAAATTTGTTATACAAAAAAAATTGTAAGAATCTGTGGCAGAAAGACCTCGGTCGTTAGCCAGTTGGGTAACCAATAAAGATAATCTCCTCCTCCTCCTAATAATTTTTATTGTACCTAACCTTAGGAAAATCAATGTATTACTATATATTTTGTAAATTGGCCGAAAGACGTCGGGCCGATGGTCTGTTGATGCTTTAGTGTCTCACCCTGTATCTCGGTTATCAAGTGCAGAAGACACATTAAATATAGGTTTTTGGAAGCACCAAAGTGTTCCCCATCCATAGTTAAAGTTTACCTTTCCCAATGAAACACCCTGTATCTTACCTTCAATTAAAAATAAAATAAAATTTATAAAAGAGTTTATCTAAACTAGACGATATGTTGGTAAATTAATTACATTTAGGGCCAGTTGTATGAAGCATAGTTAACCTAATGTCTATGGTTAACCAACGATCACAACTATTGAAGTGTTGTACGAAACGTAGTCAACGATTATATATAATTATATAACCTATAATTTTACAACTTTTTATTATTTACAATGGAAAACGTGAATTATTTTGAAGAGTTAACGGATGATGAGGATTTTCTAGGAACGATAAGAGGAGTAGAAGAAGGTTTATTTACTTATTTGTATACGACTTTTATACGTTATTGAGATTTTATGCTGAAAAAATCATTTTGAAGAGTAGAAGGAAAATGAGTTTTTTGATAGATTCAGAATATCAAAAGGCACTGCAATTCAATTTTTTCATATGGACCACCGCCAGTGCCTTGAGCATAACATTTTTCGTCAGCATACTTTTTCTTGACTCTTTTTTTAATATTACTATATTTATTTAACAGCACGTCACTTGTTCGGTGTGTAGTTGCATTGATATTATTAAATTCTTCAGCCAACTGAAGCCACAAATTTTTCTTACACGGTTCATAGCCATTTTACTAAATAAAATTCCCTGACTTTTCCAGGTCTTCCCTGACCCACAATTTTTTCTCCAGGTCACTTTTAGGTATCCACTAAAAAAGTAAGTCTGTGGCAATTGAAATTCTTCCTAAGCTTACCCCCTCCTCCCCACACACTCACACTAAAAAAAGTTATTTTCATTCAAACTCATAGTTCACAGGGAAGAAGCTCACGTTTGAAGAAACCAATACATATGTCTCATTTTTATAAACAAAATTTAAACAAAGAATTTGAAAGGAATAAAAACAAATGAAAAAAATATAACATAAAAACAAACAGTTATAAACTCTTCAGAACAAAAAACCCCAAATTTGCATCACAAAATCTGCAGGGTAACAACAAATTATTCCCTGCAGGCCAATACATTAGAAAAATTAGGTAACGATACTACTTAACGTTTGTCTTAGGTCATTAATTTCAGTGTTTATTAAAGACAAGCTAGTATTTGATTCGTTTTCGATTTTTCTCTTTTTAACCAAATTATTTTTAATTGAATTTTTATTTAATTTTTCGAGAAAGTCTTTACATGTTCTGTGAGTCATTTTTATTGTACTTGTAGTTTTTAGCTCCTCCTAAAAAATGTTCATCAGATGCAAGTTTTTTAAATTGACAAAATTTTTTTTCTGCTTACCTACTCGTTATTATGTTTATGGTAAAAGTATTGAATTAATTTATTTGCATTTTGTGCAGAATCCATGAATATCCTTGGGTCAAAACAGGTAATATACTTTGCCAAATTATATTTTTTCCTACGACCACATAGGAAAGTGACATATATCGCACTGACTAGTTCTATGGAAAGTGACCTTTATTCATACGCGTACGGAAAAAAATCTTATCCGTACGTGTGCGGATAAAAAAGCTGTCAAATTGAATGTTGAAATGCTAGTCTTTTTACTCCGCAAATTAATTTGTATATGTGAAATGCTTATTTCCTAAGTTGATTTGTCCATATAATAATATAATATAATCTATTTATTTCATTTAAAATAAAATAAAAAAAATAAATACCGAGCCCGGACTCGAACCACCCTACTGCTTGTCAAAAATCGAGCCCACGGATGCCTAGACCGCTCGGCCATCCCACTGTTGTAGCTTATGGTTCTTGTCTAAGATACTAATAAGCGCTAAAAAAATATACCTACACAACAGTTTATTTATTCTCCAAAATAAAATGTGTTTATATCGACATTTATTGGACTTTCATGTTATTAAAACAATAAATATCCGTTTTCAATTATTTGAACAATGAATCCTTAAAATAGCTAGTTAATACTTTCAATCTCCAACAGGTAGGCAACAAGTTAAATATTAATTCTAACTTTTTTATAAAGGTACTTTTTTCCATTGCATAAAAATCACAATTTTCTGGGCCAATTTCAAAACCATATAAAGTATTTACAAATACACATATGTAAAACCTCTCACATCTACATAAAAAAGCAAGATTATACATGCCTAATTTGGTAAAAGTATATCGCGTGGTCGTAGGAAAAATAGTGTACATAACTTGTGCGAAAGTGATTTTTCACACTCGTGGGATTGTCTCACTCGGCTGCGCTCGTGAGACAATACTTCCCACTCGTGTGAAAAATGTCACTTTCCGCACACGTTACGTAATATACTATATGCATGATTTTTCAGCAATTTTTTTATACTGCTGCTACAAGAAATTTTTGACATTCTTTCCAAAATCTTACTAGTTCTACTTCAGAAACCTTTAGTATCATGTCCGAGTTAGCTATCTCATTTTATTTCATAGGTATAAAAAATAATAAAAGAATGGTTAAAGTTTATGGGGAACGATCAATAATTTTATCTAAACTTGAAGGGGAAAGATCCATAATTATTTTCCAGATAGGGGAAAAATTTCCCCGACATTTTTGGTTATTTCTGTTGAAAATAAAGTTTTTCCTGACAATTCCCTGACCATCTTTAAATTGCCTGACTTCTCCAGGTTTTCCAGGTCGCTATGAACCCTGTCTTATGCCGAGAACTTTCTGCATCCGTTTTCTTACACTCTATAACGTTTTTATACTTAGCAACTAGAGAAATCAGCGTCGATTCTTCAGATGCACTGAAATTTGGAGTACCTACGCTTGTTTTCTTCATCTGCCATCTTTTCACTTCCAAGAGAACACACAAATGATATTTAACGCCAAGCACGCTTTTGATCATTGACTGTCATTGATTAACGATTTCACAGTATACAAAAACTGTGACGATTTAAGTAAGTACCAACAATATTGATAAAATTCTCGAATGTTACTATAGATTCGGATAACCAACATAAAAATATTAATTTGACTGTGGTTCAACTGATCACAACACGAACATCTTTCGTACAACGATTGATTGATTTGACTATGGTCAATATATGAACCTGGTTCAGTTGATCAATTGGTTAACTACGTTACATACAACTGGCCCTTGAAAAGCATAATCATCTTTATATTCATGTCTCCGCTAAAATAAGTACCTCCTACACGAATCCGCTTCGCACTTACAAATATTTCTACCTTGCGTAAGCACCTGCAGTTTATCGGGAGTGTGCAAGAACCTCGCCTTTTCCGGAGTAGTAGGAACTACGGGGTCAATGTTCATCATATAATCGAAAGTAATCTCTTCGTCGCGTTGAATTTCTCTAAGAGCAAACAACGCCAACCGAGGTAAATTGGGGTCGTGGCAGTTTATCCAAACCGCATAAACACCCAAATTCGGATCACAAGAATGATTTATAAAATGCGAGATATTTCCGAATTTCGCGGCGTCCACCGTATAAGGATTGTCTTTCGAATTATAATCCAAGTCGAATAAATAAGTTCTGCCTTCTTCATCGTAAGTACGTCCTCTTATTTCAGCTTCTTCGTGCGTAATTACTTCTCCGACATATTCACAAACAAATTCACCACAGTGGATTTTCCTCAGAGCTTTCACACCCCAACCGCATCCGTTTAGAGTCCGGAAGATACACAGCGGCACTTTACGGCCGTTTTGCACGACTCTATTCCGACAATTTTCATCACATTTACATTTTTTATTGCATTCGTATATGGCTACGCCCGGGTTCACGTTGATTCTTCTTCGACCTTTTTTGTAAGTGTAACCGTTGAAGGGTTGCCGGCCGCAGCAATTTTTTATTCTCGGTCCGCATTCGTCGCAATCACAACCTTTTTCTGGAGTGGTTGATATTACCAAGCCTTGCGTTGGTACGTTTTCGTTGATGTAAGTGAAAGCTTCGGGAGGGGATTCCAAATCTACTGTATTTTCTACGGTAATTATGGCTTCTCCTTTGTCCAAGGCGTTGATATGTTCCTCCCATGCTATTAGCTTTTTTAATTGTATTTCTCTCTTTAACACTAATTGGTAGAGTAAAATAGCACTTTTGCCTTCTTCTAATTTGTGTGTATGTCTTTCTTTCGGTGGGGTGGCGATTAGCCTTAATAATTTCTCTTGTAGATCTAGTTTAGCTGGTATAATATCGAGATTCGTTATTTTTAAAACTTCCACTAAATGTTGATCACTTAAAATGTTGGAAATATTTAATTTTTCGCAAAGTGCATCGAGTACTTGAGACCCTAAGCTTTTCGCTAAAAATTGGGTTAAGACTAATGGACAGTGTCTTAAATGATCTAGAGGTTCCCAAGTGCTCTGTTCTTTTGGATATCCTTTCCATTTTACGCGAAACATTAAAGTCTTGGTGGAAACTTCATACTCCTGCGCTAAAATCTCTTCTACTTCAAACTCCCTCTTATAAGTTTTATTTTCTTTGTTAGGCCTAACCCTTCTCAATTTCTCAAACTTCCTTTTGACTCCTCTCGGTTCTTCTTTATAATTTTTACAGTATTCTAAAGCTCGGTTTAAATCTACTTTTTTTCCTCTCAGAGTTTTGGGCCATGTGATGATCTTACCATTTTTATCGAACTGGAGTTGATCTACAATAGTAAATCATTAAATTTAGTCTATTTTTTTTTATCAATATAAGTATATCAAAAGTTACAGCAAAAAGATACTTTCAGTTCGATGCAAAGGGTTCATCACAAAACTCAAAAACTACTGAAAGAAAATTTTGGAAATTAGTACCAAAACCTGGTAAATGAAAATATCAACATTTTTGGTAAAACAATTCAACTAAAAATAGACTCCAAGGAAACATTCATTCGTATTTTATCTATGAAAACTAAACAAAAATTTTGTTGCTGGTTTTCAAGTTATTTCAAAAATGTTAAGGTAATATTACATTTTAGGATAAATTTTTTTATATATGCCTGTTTATTTGACCAAAATTACCATTTTGTGAATGCATATGAAGCTAAAAGTATCTTAAATTAGAAAAAGCAAGCTAAAACCTGCAACTATTAAAAAAACCCTCCTCGTTTATAATAAGCAACTTTGAATTTTTTACATAATAATATGTAATTATCTAAATTCCAAAACTTACCCAACTTGATGGTAATATTCCTTTCCAATTCATTTTTAAACCTAACAGTTTGTACCCCAGAAATTGCTTTAACTACTGTTGATTTACCATGGGCTACATGTCCAATTGTACCAATATTAATTGTGGCCTGTCTACTAATAACCTCTGGGGATAATGCTGTTAACCTTTTAACATCCTAGAAGCAAATAAACTAAATTGGAACATTTTATATATTAGGGAGTTATCCAAAGCTTGTTTTCAATGATTTGGGAACTAGTATTACAAACCAGATGTAGCAAGAGGTTAAAGTGAGGTTAGAAACAATTTTGTTTGATTCCGGATTGATCGGAAATTAATATAATGATATAAAAGAATTAGTATTATTACCAATTTAGATAAATCTTGTTTGTGTAAATTGGGTTGACCTGTAGTCACGCCAGCACTTTCTGAAGACGCCATGATGCAATCCAAGAACTTTAGCCGTTGTCATAAGAGGCGGCAAAACAATGACAGCTGACATTTGGCAGATACATGTCACAAATTACCAACGTAATGGAACAAAAATTCCTTTTGTCATAAATAGTGGTGAGCGATATCGTGATTTTCAAATCACAATGTTAATTGTCACTGTGATTTTTTGATATCAGTGATTTTAAGGCGTGACGTGATCACTACTTTCACAATTTTATTATAGTATGGTATTGCTACTGTATAATATACTTAATATCAAATATTGCGATCGTGGCGTGAGGCGTGACTCGGTTTGGGTAAGGTGAATGAATAGAAAGAACAAACTGATATACAGTGAAGTTAAACAAAAATGAAATATTTCATACTCTTTAAATAGTAAATTTCAGGTACAAGGTATTACATATTAATCAACTGAAAAAAAAACTATACTAAATATCACTGATATATTCATCCTTTCTTAATTTCGTTGTCTGATATTTGTATTTTATGAATCGTTTATCGTGATATGCAATAATCGACCATATTGAAATTTAAAAACGTGATTTTTTAACAGACAGATGACGATAGGAAACACGGCAATATTGTGCTGTGGCCGTGATACGGTGTTCTGCGAGTTCAGGTAACAGTCGTGATTCGTGAATTCTATGTATCAGCTACTAAATCACAGTTCGCGATATCTCGCTCACCACCATACTCACCACTACTTTTGTCATAAAACCTATATAGGTGCCTATATATATAGGCAACCATTTTTACAGATAAATAACTTTTTATTATTTACCAAAGTTGAAGAAAGCAAACTTCACTTAACATTTTTCTCTTTGCTAGCGTCCTTAGAGTATTTCCTCCAGTTTACCGGTGAATATGAAAGAAAAAAATAGTGAAAAAACTAAATCTACTTCTAAAGAAGAGTTATCTAACCACGAAGATGATTCTGGAGACGAAGGGGTGAGTAAAATATAACGTTTCGTTCGATTGATAGTTGTATATTATTGTCAACTTTTAGGACGAAACTTCTAGTGTAGGCAGTACTTCCACTACTGACAATACTTCTCGAAGTGCCACACCAACAAACAGATTAAGAAAAGGACGTCGTGGTAAAAAACGCTTAAGTAATACACCTAAAATTCTAAAACCCATCTACACATTTTCGTAAGTTTCAGAATCTACAAACAAACATTGTTTACTTTATTATTTGTTACATTGTAGATGCAGTATTAAAGAGGATCATGGACAACCTTTGTTTGGAGCACAATTCAATCACCATCTCAAAGAAGGCCAACCTTTAGTCTTTGCAGCTGTTGGTAGTAACCGAGTAACAATTTATGAATGCCCTGAAAGAACTGGTATTAAATTATTACAATGCTACGCAGATCCAGATGTAAGTTTAAACATTTTAATTACAAAGAGGTGTATTTTAAATTAAATTTTTTAGTTAGATGAGAATTATTACACTTGTGCTTGGTCATACGATGAGGATGTAGGTAAACCTTTGTTAGCTGTAGCTGGATCTAGAGGTGTTATCCGTATACTTAACCTAACTACTATGAGCTGTATTAGACATTACATAGGACACGGACATGCTATAAACGAGCTGAAATTCCATCCAAAAGATCCAAATTTGTTACTATCAGTTTCTAAAGATCATTCATTAAGACTGTGGAATATTAAAACTGACATTTGCATTGCTATTTTCGGAGGGGTAGAAGGTCATAGAGATGAAGTTTTAAGTGCGGTAAGTAATTTTATTTTTAATAGTTACAAGTGGTGAAATAATGTGATATTTTAGGACTTTGATTTAAATGGTAATAGAATTATGTCTTGTGGGATGGATCATTCTTTGAAATTGTGGAGGTTAGACAAGGATATTATGCGAGAAACTATAAAAAATTCTTATACTTGGAATGCTTCTCGAAATTCGAGACCTTTTGATTGTTTAAAGGAAAACTTTCCAGATTTTTCAACGAGAGATATTCATAGGTAATTATTGGACGTTTTTATTCTAATTTTGTATAAAAATATCTATTTTAGGAACTATGTAGATTGTGTTAAATGGATAGGGGATTTTTTACTGAGCAAATCTTGTGAAAATTGCATTATCTGTTGGAAACCCGGACGTTTGGAAGATGAAAATCTAAGAAAAGGCGAAACTAGTTCAACGATAATTCATAGATTTGATTATAAAGAATGCGAAATTTGGTTTGTCAGATTTGCTATGGATTATTGGCAAAAGGTAACTCCTAACCTAAAACTAATTGTTTTTTTTTGTAAAACTGTTTCTTTTTAGATTCTAGCGTTGGGGAATCAAACGGGTAAAGTGTTTGTGTGGGATTTGGATGTTCCCGATCCAGCTCAGGCCAAGTGTTACACGTTACAACAAGCTCGATGTACTACTGCCATCAGACAAACGACTCTCAGTAGAAATTCTACGATTTTAATTTGCGTTTGCGATGATGGTACTATCTGGAGATGGGATAGAATATAAATATAATTAATTTAATTTTTTTTTTAAATACACTATTTTAATTAATCTGTTGTTTGTTTTGACATAACCTAATTTATAAGTAGAGGTGGGCAAAATAATCGATTAATAGGGTGATCGATTAATCGATATATATTTGTAAAAATAATCGATAATCGAACAATCTAAGATCGATAAATCGAACAATCTAAAATAATCGATTAATCGAAAATAACCAAATAATCCAATAATCGAAAATGTCGAATATTTGGAAAAAATCGGTGGATCGAAAATAATCGATTAATCGAACAATGTAAGATGATCGATTAATTGAACAATCTAAAATAATTGATTAATCGAAATTAGCCAAATAATCGAATATTTGGAAAAAATCGGTGTATCGAAAATAATCGATTAATCGAAAATACCGAATATTTGGAAAAAATCGGTGGATCGAAAATAATCGATTGATTGGAAACACTCGATTAATCGAAAATAACCGAACAATCAAGATGATCGATCAATCGAAAATTTAATCGGTGGATCGAACAATCGAAAATAACGAAATAATCGAGTATTTGGAAAACATGGATGGATCGAAAAAAATCGATTGATCAGAAACACTCGATTAATCGAAAATAACCGAATATTTGGGAAAAATCGGTGGATCGAAAATAATCGTTTGATCGGAAACACTCGATTAGTCGAAAATAATCGAACAATCCAAGATGATCGATTAATCGAAAATAACCAAATAATCCAATATTTGGAAAAAATCGATTGATTGGAAACACTCAATTAATCGAAGTTTGATTCTTTTCATAATTCTAGATAACGGTAGCTGAAAGTGGTGAAAATAAAATATCGAGTAACATTTTAGTTTGATTCACAAATTAAAACTGTACGTTGTGGTATAACATATATTTTAATTTGGGAATCTATTTTTGTTGTGACCTTTATATTAGACTTGTTGATTTTATCATAAAATAATATATAATGTCATAGAGAACTGTCAAATAATATAGAAATTAATAAACGTCTATTTTCTAAAAGATGGAATTAATTCAGTTCCAATCATTATTTAGAACCTTCTCAGAATCATAATAATTTTTCTATATCATTCCTGCTGCCATTATCAAGAAGTTAGATCATTTCCTTGAGTACACTAATGCTCGTATTTATAAACAAGACTCAAGGCTGACAACGGTCTTGAGCATTCGTTTATGACACTTTTTCTATGTAAAATGTGTCAAAAACTAATGACAAAGACATACTCAGTCTTTAGTTTTGTTTATAAATACATGCATAATAAATGATTTACACATTTTAACATGCATATTTATCATTTTTGTTCCCGTAGCAAGTTCCTAACTGTTATTGATTGACATATTGAGTCTGCGCAGTATCAAAAAAGCGTTCCGGTAGAGCCTGAACTCTGAAACTGCGCAGACTCTGTATGTCCATAACAGTTAAGAACTTGCTACGGGAGCAAACCTATTGATTTATATTAAAAGTAAATTATTTTCGATTAATCGATTATTTTCAATTATTTTACATAATCGATTATACTTTTTGATAATCGCCCAGCCCTATTTATAAGTAAAAGATGGAAAAGATATTTTAATAAACTTAACACTTTTCTTTAATCAGAATAATAACTACATTCACAATTCATTAAAAAGCCTAAAATTTGTTCTACCTTCGTCTTAAGTTATTTTTGGAGGATCCGGTGGAGGAAGTTGTTTTTTAATATTTTTAATAATGTGAATTCTCGGTAAGCTCGGTCCGGCGAATTTTGCTTTTGTAGTTCTCAATTCTTGTGGTAAATAAATTTCAAAAACCCGAAAGTATTTCAATACATTCCCTAAAAGATCAAGTTTTATGACAAATATAGTTAACACACCCTATATATTTCAACTTACTTACTGTTCCTTCATCTAGAACGTACTGTTCAGCGATTTTTTGAGCGTTATAATTTTTTGGATCACCTTGATACTTTGATATAAATTCCAATATATTTCCTAACGAAGTTTTACCTATAGGCATTTTCTCGGGATCTGGTTCTTTCATTCCATACAAAAAAGACTTAACTGGACTCCTATCAGTCGGGAGAGGTCTATTAGGATTCGGCTCTTGTTTGATATTCACATCGGGCTGTAATAAAATGTTTTATTTACCAAAAAAAATATGTAATTTCTTCTTGTTACATACATCTTGTGAAACTACAAAAATATTCTTCAAGTGTGCATCAAGTTTATCATTTTTCTTTAAACTGTCTTCAAATGCCTTTGGGTTTTCTGAAAATATAATATTAAATACTAAATCTGCTCTTGTTTGTTATGGAAATTATACAAAATAAGATTTTAAATTGAACCTTCTATCATTTGCTCAAAAACTTCTTGATCCCGTTTATATTTCGGTGCGGGTTTTGGTTTTGGTTGCGATATTACTTGATGCGCTCTGCTTTCTAAGTTAAAGTTTTTAAAAGGATGTTTTATCGATGAAAAAACTTTCCCCATGATATAATTCTTTTTAGGTTATGTTGAAAGTTCTAATGTATTTTAAACATTCTTCTTCACTTTGATAAATTCTTATGATACCATGGAAACCGGCTGTTTTTTATTATAAACTATAGTGACAAGTAAATACGTTAATCACATCAATTATGATTTTTTTTGTTTCTTTTAATAAATCCTCGGAAACCACGCCTCTTGCATACCTCGTCTCTTTAAAAATAAAATAAAAGGAGAAAGAACTACAGTAGTTTTTGTTCTAAAAAAACATGAAATATTTTCTGCCAGTGGCGTACAAAAGCAAATGTAATTGAACACCAATATATTAAGTTTTGTATAGCTAAAATTAGCCACTTTAAATACTAAACATATTTATGTTCACAAAATCTAATTCATTTTTTGTAGAAACAGTATTTTAATGAATCATGTATGACTCATGAATAGCTTAAAATCAATTTATAAATTAATTTGGTATTAAAAATTTATTTGTTACGTCTATGGCTTTGAATGTTGCCTGTTTTATGGAATGCAGAGAAGCATTACCAAGATAAGCCCGAAAAAATTACTAGATAAAAACAAGTTCATAATTGGATTTATAGAGGAAAAATTAACAAACGAATGGCATTAATTAAAATAAAATCACCTCATTTACTAGATTTTTTTTTAATTCTGTCTGGAATTGTTTTTAAATACATTTTATATAATGTTATTTTTAGTATTTATTTTTCTTATGTTGGCAGATTCTGGAATTTGACACTGAGTAAAATGGCTGACAACTGAACCCTAAACTCAATCCAATTTTCTTTGTTTTCATTACATTTTTTCTTGTTTTCGCGATTTAAAATTTTTTAAATGAATTTATTTCTCGATATACGTTGAAGGTGTAGTAGTTAAAAGTGTAATATGTAACCACAGTCTCCTTAAAATTGCAATAAAGTGAAGAAGTGCCCTCAAAATTCACCATATAGAATGAGATAGATTGACTTGACACTAAAATCTGTCATTCCAAAGACTGCAGCAGATACTCAAATATTTTTGCATATTGAAAAGGTAATTATTGCACGAAGCTTAAAGAATTGTTTGAAACTATCTGACTAAATCAAAAGTTGGAATATTGCTGAATCAAGCAAATCCTTTGGAATGTCCACTGGTATGCAGAATGAGACATCTCTTTGAAATTTGGCACATACTTTAACTGTAACAATGCATAAATACCACTTATATCGATAATCTTTTTATATACAATTTCCAATATAACAGCCACAGTGTCTAGTTAAATTTACCAACTCTAGCAGTAACAGGTAGTTTCTTTTTTATAAAATTTTTCCAGCTAGAACTAGTCATCATTTTAATAAAAGAATTAGTCAACACAATACTATTTTATCATAATAATATATACTTGATATACTATACAATCTTATTTTATCTAAATATAATTTCTATGTTAATGTTAATTATATGATTTCATCAATACCAACTAAAAAAAAATGCCCTTTTTATATTAGTCATTATTCATTGTTAGATGTATAGAAAGAAGTATAGAAATATATATAAAGGAGATATCAGCTATGACAAATTAATGTGTTTTACAAATTGATTGAAATTAATTTTAGATTAGTTTATTATTGCAAGTTAAAATTTCAGTAAAAGAAGCTTCAACATTTAAATCTGCTGTAATACCAAAAATTCAACAGATCTATTTAACTTTTGTGTCAATGTAAAAGAGTTGTGAGCCTCGTGTGAGGCCCAGTATGGGCCAACAGCCCCGCATCCAAATCATCATGAATCCAAGCACACCAGCCCGTTCACCGGGCTATCACCAAAAAGCTATGGAAGAAATCCAAAATTCCTTAAGACCATTTGCAAAAAGCAGCAGCGAAGCAATGAGCTCTAGTGCGGCCAGCACTATATCCAGTTTCTCAGCAACTAGTGGGGTCAGTTCACTAAGTTCCACATCTGGAGGAAACGTAAATGATAAAGACGTTATACAGTTGAGGCAATTAGGATTTTCAGAGGTAAGTTGTTTAAATATTGTTGGATAATGTTTATTATTTTATATTATTATCATTTTATTTCATTATTTTGGTGTTTAGTATGTCAATTACTACATTATGTGTCATTTTATCGTATTTTATTATAGTAATGGTGTATTTCTGATGTTTTTGTTCAAATTTGTAACTACAAACTAAATTGTTTTATACTTATCTTTATTTATAAATGTTTGTACAGGAATCTTCTGTACGAGCACTACAACTTTACAGCGGTCGAGTAGATATCGCTTTAGATTACCTCAGCAAGCAATCAATCGATCCTTCTACAGGTCTAAAAACGACATCTCCTAGTTATACTAAACTTATGAGAAAACCTAGTATAGAACGTGAATTAGTGCTACGTGGAAGCCCAGCATTGGATAGTGGTGCTGGTAGTTCTCGTTCAGATAGTCCTAGGCTTATTGCTGACTTGCACAACCGATACTCACCAAGTTTTAACGAACCACCACCTCCACCGCCTCCTAGAAATACTCCTCCACCACCACCGCCACATGTGGTGGGCGGTGCTGGGGGATATCAAGCACCGCCGGTGCCCAGTAACGTACAGCAGATGTTTAAGAGGATGTCGCCGGCACCGGTGGTACCGGCGAGGACGTCTGCCGTGGGGCAAGTTTATAATTCACCTGCTTTGCAACAGCGAGGAACAAGTCCGGTGAGTAGTACCTCGACGTCGTCCGGTCGCCAACCGATGGTGGTTCAAAACGGTCCACAAGTTCAACAGCAACTTTCTCAGCAAATGCAAGCGTTGAGCTTGTATCAAAGCAGTACCGCTTCGTCTTCGGAACCGCCGCCGCCGTATCCTCTTATACCGGCTAGTCCGGCGAACGGACCGCCACCTCCACCTTCGTATTCGGCATCGATTCAAAATCGACAAAGTCCGACGCAGGATTTTAGGAAGAGTCCTTCGTCTGGTATTTATTCCGGATCTACTTCAACCGGATCGCCGAGTCCGATACCGGTACGTTGATAATTTTTTTGCTAAATTTTTTCGGAAGAAACATTTTTATTTGATTGTAGGTTTCGACGAGCGCCACACCAACGGCCATGGCGCGACCCACGCCGTTGCAGGCTTGGGGTGCACGTCAAACGATTTCACAACCACCGATCAT
>CAJUYI010002990.1:0-26473 GCA_910591695.1 Galerucella pusilla | reverse complement strand
ATTCTTTTTAGGATGCGGACTTACAAAAGAAAGACTACGAGATGTTATTCTACTCAAAACTTAAATGATGCTGTAACCCACTAGCCTTGGTGGGGCAACATCATTTAATGCTCAGATGCTTGAGATACATTGATGTTTTGTTCTTTCTATTTTCGGTTTATTATTCAAATAAAATTACTTTTGATTGGATGGTTTTGTTACTAAGAGACTATAAATAAAAAGTTGAGTATCAAACAGAAATTTTATTTCATGTCCAGTTAACATTTAACCCATCATTTGGTTAGACATTAAAGTGCTCAATTTGCCCCATACCCTTGCTCAACTTACCTCACCCATGGGGTACGTTGAGCATACTTGACTTTCTGCATTTAATCAGCTGTAGCTCTCAAATTCGACTCCTAAGAAATAAATTACTATGGACACTTTTGCAAACAGATAAATTCGTGATCCTTCAGTATGCATAACAAGCCATTAATACTTATCGTTGAGGAGCTATAACCGCTCAAATGAAAAAGTGCCCAACTAGCCCCGCCCTACCCTAATTATTGGCGTTTTTAGGTAATTTTCAGGTATTTATGATAAAATTCATGGTCGTAGCAGGTTTTGTTTAATATACAAATACGTCTAATAATTAGTTAGTTTAGATCTTTGATAAATTCATATTTAGCTAATTTAAAGAAGTACCAATATTTCAAGTGCAATAAACTATTAATTTTAAAATTTCACCCTGTATAATTAATAATTGACCATACATTATTTAGTTTGGATTTCAAAAATTTGCAAATATACAGGGTGTTTCATTAAAAAAAACAACGACTATGGCAAACTTGCGTGAATCACCCTTTACATTTAAATTTATGTTTACATAACGCACAACTCAATTCAAAAGTTGGCGTGTCTCGGCATTTTTTATAATTTTTTAAAATAATGACAAATAATTTTATTCCAAAAGTGGTTTCCACACTGTATATATATACAATGTATTGTTCGAATTTGCTGTGGCCAATTAGGGATCAAGGCATTTCTAAATATCGAGTTATCATGGGCCCAAACCATGGCGAAAGTAGTAACCAAATGTTACATTATTGTGAAAAAATGTATTGTTATTATAAATACTTTATTGTTAATAATTTAAGGATCAATAAATATGTGAAATGTGCAATTGTATCTTTAAACTATTCTTTAATAACATTTGAGGCTTATGTATAGCTCAAATAGGAATTTTTATTTCGAAAAATAAATTAAAATACTTATACTCGACTTATACTCCGGAGTTTGATACCACGGTTACCTTGATATATGTATACGAAAAAGTTTCATATAAAAGTTATTGACAAGGTTAAGCTTCACATATTAACATCGTTTTATAAAATACAGGGTGTTTCATACTGTTACAACTTCTAGATTGAGTAGAGCCTTTTAAGCACTGAATATTTCTTGAGCCACAGCATAGTTCTTACAAAAAGAGTTTTCTTATATGGAATTCGATAGAAGAGGTCTTATACGTTACACTTCTTTGAAGTCATCAACTGAATCAACTGAACAAAAAGCACATTACTTAGAATATCAATTACTTTTTTGGTTTCTACCATAAACTCGTTCATTTCTTTTTTGTAAATCATTTTATGACTGATGAATTTTTTATAGCCCTATTTTCTTTATCTTTCGTTTTGTGCGATGTGGTTAGACAGAAAAAAATAAATTTTATAATCTGTAATAAAAAGCCATATTCAACCGCTTTAAATCGATAATGCATAATCACTTTAGAGGTGTATTTTTTATTTTATAACCGTTCAGGTGAAAGTAAAAGTAAATTGATATGGATCATTGACTTTTTGACACTTTGTACTTTTATTTCAAGTAAGAGAGAGATTAAGGCTATCTTGTTTTTTATGACAAAAGATTAGTATTTTTAGAATTATTATTCGATACTTTACATCGATGGTACAATATTCACCGAGTGTAGAAGCCAAACATTCCTGGACGACTGTGAAGATTGCCAAGCCGAGGCGCAAGCTGAGTTCATTCATCCATACGTTTGGGTTAAGCTCAACAGCCCAGGTACTTGAACTGAATCTTGGTACCATTACCCATGTTATCTACCTACTTCCATTCCAGAAGCTTCGTGTCTTGTATATAGGCCACCAGTTTATCTGGAGGGATCTTCAGTAGTTGTGATGGTTGTGTTATTTCCACTTCAAAGTGCTTCCGTCTGAGTCCTTGTAAGTTCTCACAGGAGCCAACTTTGCCCATCCTGTGCAGATGCTTCCTCGGGGTACAGTGTCCAGTAACCAGGTCGGAACTGTCTTCAAATTTCTCTCACTCAGTTTCAAAAGCCTGGACGAGTTACTTGTCTATCTTATTCAGTAAACTCTTGGTATGGAGGTGTCCTTTTGAGTTGGTGTTCCTTAATTAGCCAGTTCCCAACTTTCACTCTTATGTAATCCTTCCAGATTCCACAAAACGGTTCCGGAACTTCTTTAGCCATTTCATTCCCTGCAATCAGGCTGTCAGTGAATATTTTAATTTTTTGTCCGGTATATCCTCTTCGACCATAGACAATACACTAGAGAAGTCACAGAGTGGATTTAGAGGTGGTAGAAGTACCCAAGACCACATATTTACTATCAAACAGTTGACAGAAAAAGCGGTACAGGAAAAAAAGAAATTATCTAGATCTAGAAAAAGCCTTTGATACAGTACCTAGAGAAAAAATGTGGAAAATATTAGCGGAAAGGGTATTGAATACAAAAATAATAAAAATAATACACAACATCTATGAGAAAAATGAGAAGGCAGTCATAAGAAATAACAATAAGTCAGAAAATTTTACTACAAATATGGGACTAAGACAGGGAGGGAGCCTAAGCCCTTTGTTATTTATTATTTACATGGATGAGATCATAAAGAAATGCACAAAACTAGGTTAAAAGGTAGAACGTGTCGCGGGACACACGGTAGGAACTTTAGTTCCTTTTAAGCAAAAGTTATGTAATACATCTGTCGTTATAGATAAACAATTTGCATATTCTTTGGTGGTTGAGTAGTAAGCACACCAGACACTCACGCGGTAGACCCGGGTTCGATTCCCCGCGAGGAATTTTTTTTATTGTTAATTTTATTTTTAAATAATCATTCTGCTTGATATTAATAACGACAACAGGTAGACGTTTGTAATATTTAGCAGAATATTCATTATTATAGATAATGGTACGGTACCCTTCATGAGGGAATCCGACTGGCAACATCTACTTATAACAGCATCGTATATTTAAAAAAGGAAACCGTAGCATTATACAAATTGGACATTCAAGAACTGTACGTTTACCACAAAATTAGTGGAAACATAAAATTCAATTGTTAAATTTTTAATTTGAAGTTATATTACAGTTTATAAAAATTTTTATTTTCTAGATTTTTTCCTAAGTGGGTCGTAGAAAAAATATGCTGCTCGACTCGTGTGGATTGTCCATATCGCACTTGAACGATTGAGCACTCTGCCTACGGCGTCGTGCTCCATCTTCGTCCTCGTGCGATATGGCCATCATATCCACACTAGTTGCACAAACTACTATTTCTATCAAAATATGCTCCTTTCCATTTAAAAAACAACCTGCCAAATGTCAAATCAATTTATTTCGAAAAGTAGCTAGACCCCTTAATCGCGCAAAAAAAATTATGGAAATAATAGTAAAAATGTATCCAAACAAATTCAAGTAGATCACTAGCACTGCGAATACCAGCTTTGCATAGAATTTCAATATAGCATCGGTGGTTCAGTGGTTAGAATGCTCGCATTGCACGCGGGCGGCCCGGGTTCGAATCCCGGCAGGAGCATATTATTATGAATCGCTGCTTCGTAAACGAGAGAGAGACTAAGGAGGCACAAGCACGCAAGCAAGGCACATAACGAAGCAACGTAACATAACGTAGCGTAACGTAACGCGTAACGGTCAGATCTTTTGCGTCACGACCCCTGGTCGCTCAAACATAACCTGGCGTAAAGAACTAAAGTTCCAAAAAGTATGTGTGGGACATTTACAATTGTGCAGGGTATACATCAGTGAAGGAGCATTTGCAGACGATGTCATAAATGTGTGGAGTGCAGCAATGATGGACATGGGAATGAAAATAAACAAAAACAAGACAAAAGTTATGGTCATTGGAGACGACAAAGAGGAAATAAATGTAAGAATAGATACAGACAAAATAGAGCAAGTTGAACATTTTCAGTACCTTGGAACAATAGTAGACGAAAACGGAACACAGGAAGCAGATATTAATAATAGAATAGTTAAAACTAACAAACTATACTAAGTATGCCATGAATACAAAATTCATCAACAAAAAATTGATATCTAAAGAAACGAAATTAAAAGTATTCAAAACAATATATCGACCAATACATATGGATGTGAAACATGGGTGTTAACAGGACAACAAAAAAGTAAAATACAGGCGACAGAGATGAAATATTTGAGAAGAGTAAGAGGTCTAACAAAAGAGGATAGAATGAAAAACATAGATATCAGAAAAGACCTGGGTATACAATCAACCTAAGAATTTGTAGAAGAAAGACAACTACAATGAAAAAAATAAAAAAACGGGGCAGACCAAGAAAAACTTGGGATAAGGTAACAGCTGGATTACTGGATAAAACAGGAATAAGCTGGATAGAAGCGAAGGACTTAACTCAAAATAGGAAAGAGTGGAAAAAATTCTTGACGGAAGAATAGCTGCAGCACACCCTACACCACTAAGTGGTAGAAAGGCCTTAAGATTATATATATTCGGTAATTTATTATAACGGTTTAAAAAATAAGGAATTTATGGACGAGCATTAGTAATAAAATATTGTATCTCTACAATAAAATAACAAACTTATTAATACATGTCAAGAAATTCGAAAAAGACATTCAATCAATTTAATCTGCTTTCAATTAAGGTAACATCAACGAATACTTAATATAATGCGTAAACCTCCTCGTGGCTCTATAATTACGAAACGCGGTGGAGACGACGACACCGACCTGAAGTGCCGCGACGCTCACGGTAATATTTTCCCCCCAAACATTCCCTGTGGTATTCACCGTGATTACTTACGTGCTATAAATTAATCTAGGGCATTCTTAATAATCTCTGTTGCCAAACACCTCCGAGATTGAAGGATAAATCGTATTCCTGATAGGTTAGGGGGAGCTATGCAATTTTTCGTTAAATCGTATGAGGTGATTGAATGCTGTCTTAGATTTGGCAGTGGGGAAATTGGAGAATTTGCAAAACAATAACTAAGTCGCAAAAAGAACTAAAGCAAAACTTTGGAAATATGGGAAATAAATCTAGACAGTATGGGGTAAAATGTCATATTTTAGGAAAGTATGTTATCATTAGACGCCGAAAATTGTTTAATACTATGATAACGCCTTTTTGAAAATACTTTTCAAAGAACAGAGGCCGTTCACTAAGAAGCAACAACTACTACTCGGGCTATATGCCCGACAGACATTCTAAGTTAAACGGTGTTGAGATATCTTCACGATTTACTAACAATTCTGGTTAATAATTAGAAGGGGCAATCATAGATAACAGATGAGGGATACACAGAAGAAATTGCTATTGAAAAAGGTGTAAGACAGGGTGATGCACTATCAACCACGCTGTTCAATATAGCGTTAGACGGAGCGATTAAAGCGATAGCTCGGAGAACTATAATTTCTCAGAATATGACACAAATAATAGGATATGCAGACGACCTCGCATTAATTGCAAGAAGTAGAAACAGCCTGGATAAGATGCTATATGCGATTTGGCTGGAGAAGCGAAAAGTAGAGGCTTGGAAATAAATGAAGAAAAAACTAAATACATGATAGTCAGCAGGGAAACAACGGAGAATATAAACGAAATAAGAATACAGAATTACAAATTTAGAAAAGTAGAAAATTTTAAATATTTAGGTGTGACGATAAACGAGAAAAATGATAGAAAAGTAGAGATAGCAGAAAGAGTAAAAGCGGGAAATAAGGCGTACTGGAAGTACAATAAATTGATGAATGACAGACATTTAAGTAAAAACACCAAATTGTAATTGTACAATGCTGCTATAAGACCAACAATGACATATGCCGCAGAGACTATGTGTTTGACAAGTAAAAACGAAGAAAACTTAAGGATAGCTGAGAGAAAAATATTAAGGAAAATTTTTGGCACAGTGAAAACAGAAGAGGGTCAGGAAAATGATGAATCATGAAATTAGAGAAAAGATGAAAGGAGAAGATATCGTTATGTTCATAAAAGCTCAAAGGTTAAAATGGTATGGACATGTAACTAGAAGGGAGCCATCAACCATAATAAGAAGAATAACAAACTGGACACCACAACTAAGCAGACTAAAAGGAAGACCGAAGACAAGATGGGGAGATCAAATTAGAGAAGATATACGAAAAATGAATATAAACAAATGGAAAATAGATATAAAGGACACGAAACAATGGAAGAAGATAACAGAAGAAGCAAAAACTCATAGTAATTTATAAAGGAAAATAAATAAGGAGAAAACAGCGGAGTGATTAACCGCAAAAAAAATGAATCTGATGAGCTTAAATCAGCGGCCACCATTCCGACAGGAATGAATAGCCTATATATATATATAATCATAGATAAAAAAATACTTATAGATGGGAAGCTGAACCGTGACGCCCTCTATTTGTATGGGTGGCGCCACCTTGAGAGTCCCGTCAGTACCTCTAACACAAATCAGATGGTTGTGAACTTCGCTAACAGCTGAAAAAGAAGTTTCCTGTAATTTTACAGTTTATGGCGGCATATTCAAAATTACTGTAATTTTACTTTTATTGCAAAGTGACATTTATGGTTCATTTTTTTATATTTCATTTAAAGTTACCCAACATTAGATTAATATTACAATAATAACAATCAAATAGTCAAGTAAAATTAAATGAAATGTCAAAAAATGAACCATATAATGCCTGGAGTGCGTTCATAAACGTTACAGAGTACACATTTCACTTTTTTAACAACCATCGTTCATGGTATCACGACTAAATATCCTGTCCAAAATATCCTGCCAAAAAAAACCCGTCCAAAAATCGACCCAACCTATAAAAACCCCTCCCACAATCTAATAATATTTTATCGAGTTTGCGCTCTTCAAAAATGTGAAATAAGACGTAGTTTTTGTAAACGGTTACCTAGAAATAAGAAAATACAAATACAAGATTTTTAAAAGAACTCAAGATTAATCCCATAATATGGAATTTTTCAATAGTTATCCTAAAGTTTTGTTGGAATTGCTTATGTGTAAACCGTTCCAATACAATCTCCACATAATTTTTTATTCGTTGTGCTGCAACTTTTTTTTTCCAAGAGAAACTATTAAAATTTCTTCTTCGTCGTCACTATCGCTCTCGCCGTCAATATCATCAAATAAATGATATTTTGCACCTAATGCAGCTGCCAATGCTACACATTTATTGGAACTTTAGTTCTTTACGCCAGGCTATGTTTGTTATGTGCCTTGCTTTTGCGTGCTTGTGCCTCCTTAGTCTCTCTCTCGTTTACGAAGCAGCGATTCATAATAATAAATATGCTCCTGCCCGGATTTGAACCCGGGCCGCCCGCGTGCAATGCGAGCATTCTAACCACTGAACCACCGATGCTATATTGAAATTCTATGCAAAGCTGGTATTCGCAGTGCTAGTGATCTACTTGAATTTGTTCAGATAAATTTTTACTATTATTTCCATAATTTTTTTTGCGCGATTAAGGGGTCTAGCTACTTTTCGAAATACAGGGTGTTGAAATTTTGAAAACTTGAATGTTTTAATTCGATAACTTTAAAATGGATGGATAAATTGATTTGACATTTGGCAGGTAGTTTTTAAATGTAAAAGGGCATATTTTGAAAGAAATTGTAGTTTGTGCAACTAGTGTGGATATGATGGCCATATCGCACGAGGACGAAGATGGAGCACGACGCCGTAGGCGGAGTGCTCAATCGTTCAAGTGCGATATGGACAATCCACACGAGTCGAGCAGCATATTTTTTCTACGACCCACTTCGGAAAAAATCTAGAAAATAAAAATTTCTATAAACTGTAATATAACTTCAAATTAAAAATTTAACAATTCAATTTTATGTTTCCACTAATTTTGTGGTAAACAAATGTCCAATTTGTATAATGCTACGGTTTCCTTTTTTAAATATACGATGCTGTTATAAGTAGATGTTGCCAGTCGGACTCCCTCATGGAGGGTACCGTACTATTATCTATAATAATGAATATTCTGCTAAATATTTCAAATGTCTACCTGTTGTCGTTATCAATATCAAGCAGAATGATTATTTAAAAATAAAATTAACAATAAAAAAAAATTCCACGCGGGGAATCGAACCCGGGTCTACCTCGTGAGAGTCTGGTATGCTTACTATATACTCAACCACCAAAGAATAAGCAAATTGTTTATCTATAACGACAGATGTATTACATAACTTTTGCTTAAAACGAACTAAAGTTCCTACCGTGTGTCCCGCGACACGTTCTACCTTTTTTTTTGGTTTTGGTTCATCATAGCCGATATAAAAGCACAAAGGAAAATGAAATAACATAAACAAAGTTGTGGAAACGAACAACAAGGAAACTAACAAATTTTATAACTCGACGAGATATCTGATTAATTAATTTGAATTTGATAGATATGTTACCATAATGCGTTCTCATAAATCACGGGTCACAATGTGCCCCATTTCAAATGTTAACCAATTCCATTACGTGAAGTGTTACTTTGTACATTCGTTTATGAACGCACCCCTGAAGTGGAAAAAATGAAGCAATAATCATCAAGTTTATATATTTTATTGAATAAAAAGAGTATACAATAAATAAAACGTTTTTCTACATATTTCAATGACAAACAGGAAGAAAAATAAATGTTAGGAATTCGACAACAGTGCTGGGAAGTTCAAGGCTGCATGGAAGAATAACTACTTCTGTCACTTTTTATTTAATGAAACATGTTTTTTTATAAAGATAAAGCTTACCGGGTGCACCTTATATTACAGTCTTTCTCAATACATATTCTCGACATTGTCTCTTAAAGTAACACTCCCACTATAAACAATGAAAACCAACTACGAATACTCAACACACACACACACACATAAGCAAAATAGTTTTTAAAAACAAAAACTGGACAAACTCACGATACACGTCGTAAAACGTTGGTCTGCAGTTGCGCTGATATATTATGTGGAATAATCTGCAACTACCAATAACGGCGTTACAGTCAATAAATTAGACATTTTAGTACTGACGGGACTCTCTATGTGGCAGCACCCTCGCGCATTCAGAGATCTCCTATCCTGGGGACAACATCACTTTTAGACCGATTTGCGGCTCATCAGTACAAGGTAGATATATATCATCCGTCCAGAAGCTCTGAGAGATGACGATCCATTCCGTTGAGTGGAGAAATCAATAAACCATGACCCAATGATACCATAAAATATATTTAAAACGACTATGAAAGAGAAAATAATGAAATCAAACTATAGAAAAATTATCCCAAAATATTGTCTTCCTTTTTCCTTCTTTAGTTTACAACTAAATTTCCGGTTTAATATACCTACATACTTCCAAACAGTCGACCGAGTAAAGTTTTCTGAAGAAAATTAGATGTTTCCATTTCGCAATGCTAGTCCACGAGCAATCACGAAACGAGAAAAATATCTCGAATATAATTCAATTTACAGTTGCGTGCTATATGGCATATTAGAAGTGAAGTCGAATTCTAGTTGACACCTAAAATATTTCATCTCTGACGTTTCTACTTTCCTTCGTTATATTTAATTCGATGATTATAGGAAGGACGATATATCTTTATTTATTTATTCATGTTTGTTCCGGTGTCCACTATAAAGAATTGTCGGTTTTCATAAAAATAAATCAAGATTAAAATGAAACGAAATGTCGGAGATGTTATATTGGAGTTTGAGGGCGAGTTTGGGACCGATAATATTATCTGTAGCTCTGTATCTGTTTATAAGGAGGGTGAGTGTAGGCTCACAACACTTAGACCACATGTGACCCATTGTTCATACTCCCGATGAGTGGTCCGACTAGGTCATCATACATCCTGTCCTTCCCAGGAAGGTGGACAGGTCACTAGGAGACATCTCCTTTATATCGGCATGTGTATGCCAAGACTCACCGAACACACACACTCTCTTATTGACGATAACGGAACTATTAAGATGCCACCCAAAAAGATGAACGACAGCCGTGCTAGCAGCCAAGCTAGCAACAGGACAAGGAGGACAATGGAAACAACATCGGACTCGGACAGTGAAGACAACGCGGCAACAAGAGCCATAAAGAATGCAAAAAAATGTCAGGAAGAAACCACGAAAATGATGAAAGAAATGGAAATAAGGCAGACATTCCGAGATGAAAGGGACCAGGCCGAAAAAGAAGCGGAAGAAGCGAAAGAAGCCGCAGAAGAGATGAGAAAAACCATCCAGCGCATGGAACAGGAAATAACCGGACTAAGGAAAACCATGGAAAGCATGGCAGAAGCAATGGAAGAAATGCAAGAGGAGAAGAGCAGCCGAAGCCGCTCAGAAAGCGTCCGCAGGAAGACGCAGAGGACAGAATCCCCAAGAAAAGACGAGGAGAGTGAAGAAGAGGAGATGGATTTCACGGAAGTGATATCCATCAGGCAAATACAAAAAAAAGAAGCCGCCGCCCGAAGGAAAGCCAACGAGGAAGCGATGATGGACGAGGCCATCCGCGAAAATTTGAAGACAATGACGACGCACCGACCACCACCCGTCATTCTGCGGAGCATCCACCACTGGAGCTCCGTAAGAAAAGAAATCGAAAGAAGAAACATAAAGACGAGGTTCATAACAATCCGGGAAAGACTCGGAGCGAAAATACCCTACGACGGACCAGAGGACTACAGGAACCTTACAAGGTACCTGAGAGAAGAGAGAAAAGAAGTGGAGTGGTATACGTATATGCCACAAGAAGAAAGGATGGCAAGAATCGTCATCCGAGGACTTACGCACTGCGAGGACACCAAGGAAATCAAGGAAGGAATCGAAAGACAAGGGGTAAGTATATAACGACTAACCCAACTTCATTCCAGATTCGGAGAGAGAAGACCGCTACCCATCTACCTGGTGGAGCTGGAGCATGAAGAAAAAGAAAAAATCCGGAAAATCCAACACATCCAGAACGTGAGGATCAGGTGGGAAGAACAAAGAAGAGGAAAAGGGCCGACGCAGTGCTACAACTGCCAAGGCTTCCACCACGGACAGACGACGTGTAACGTAAACACGAAATGCGTGAAGTGCGGAGGACCACGCCGATCCAACGACTGCCCACGACCGAAGACCGAGCCGGCCACCTGCGCAAACTGCTAGGGAGAACACCCGGCAAACTACAAAGGATGTCCAAAAGCCCCAAACAACCAGAAGACAAGGACAACTGCAACAGCTGTAAAGAAGACAGGAGTCAGCTACGCCCAAGCCGCAGCTAACAAGAAAACAACAACGACGACAACAACAAAACAACAGATCCTCGAACAGGTGACAAAGCTATTAGCTCAGCTAATGGCTTAAAGTCGCTTGTAAGAGATCGGAAGAAAAGAATACACACTCTATAAGGGTGTTTTCAGCCGAAATTGCCGGCTGAGGACGCACTTTGTAGAGGCAGCGCAAACACACACAACGGAAGACACAGACACAACGGACGACCGCCGAAGAAAAAACCACCGAGGTTACACGGCCAAAGAGAAGACGGCTCGCCCCCAGCTGCTAGCCCTTTTAGCTAGGGACGAGCTGTACGCCGAAACGCGAACTATGATGATGAGACCCATCGGATAAGATGGGGGGATGTGGTGGAAGTCCTCCCCGGAGATGTACCTCGCTTAGAGAGGAACATCCTGGGTGGGACGGGCTCATCAAGGTTGTGTGTGTGTGTGTGTGTTCTCAAAAAATAAATAAACACATGTAAAATGTAGAGAAAGATCTCAGCTTTAAGGAAGAAATACTTTCAAATTTGGAAAAGTAGATTTTCTAACTGTAAAAACAGTTTATTTATAAAAAAAAAAGTCAAAAAACAATTATAATTCCTATTTAATTAATACTTATCCCAGCGATAATTCCTTCTAGATTTAGCATTGCAAATGAGCATAAAACATTATTATTATGAAAGCAAAGCAAAATTATCAAGTTTTTTGTATTTTTTGCGGCATTTTACTGATATTTTGTGTACTTTGACTAGGCTATTCCCATAAATACATACGTATTGTCACCGTTCTTAGGACTGAATTCCAAACATTTTTGACTATCTCTTGAAATAAACTGCAGGGGACGCTTTTAACTTCTATTATTTAAAATTTACGAATAAATCAAGAGCTGCTTAAAAGATCTTGAAGCTCGTTGAAAAGAAGACACTTTTTTCCCCATTGATTGGTGTATGACAAAATTAATTTTCAAGTCTCTTACTAAAGTTTGCTTTTTTCTTTTGAATCTTTTGAGCACAAAGAGAAATTTTTAATTCTACCATTGAAACGAGGAGTAGAAAAATCTTGAGAGGAATAAATTAACGTAATGCGAGAAAAATTATTATTTTTATTATACCAGCAAAATTTCAATAAAATTGTCAATCAAGAACTGGCGTGAATTTTATTTTTTTAAATGGAACACCCTATAATCATAGTAAATACTTGTGTCTTGAGACTTTTGAAGCGATATTAAGCTGATAAGAATCGGAATTATTCATTAATCTGTGTTAAAGGTCGGGAAAGGATTAAACTTAACTTTTACATTGTATATTTTTCAAGGTTTCTATATTAGTCAAAAATTAAATAAGGAAAATTTTTATTTTTAGATTTACAAGTTATGATGCATTTCCGCAGAAAATTTTTCGTGATTTTGTGTTTGGAGAGGCATTTATAAATTGAAAAAAAACTGGTTTCGGCCAAAAAATATTCCACCCATGTTTATAGCTTGAAACGTGAAGTTTCACAGTCGCCTTTGTTATTCTTCCGGTTGCTTTGCCGTATCGTATAACCAGGGACTTGGTGTCGAATTCGCAAAACTCGTTCTAAGTGGAGGTGGTTAACTGTGAATCGAAAACAGCCATCTTTCTTTCCGATCTAAGTTGTCTATTAAAAGAGACGTGAGCATTTCAACCGCTGTGGGATATATCTGCTAATATCATATTAAAATTTTAAGATACAGATTATTTTTTCACTTATGATATTCCTACAGGTAAGATTCTATATTTCCATTCTAATAGTTTTAGTGTTTAATAACGGATTTTGTATAAAATCCACCTTTACTGCTGAGGGAATATTATTTTGGCCTAATACCCAAGAAGGCAGGGAGGCTCCCAAGCTAGTACTTCCTCTAAGATAAGTACCTTTATACACAAAGAAGTTTTCACCAAGGTCAACCTGTCAAGCTAAAATTCTTATTTTTCATCATTTTTAAATCTAAAGGGCTTCACCCACTGTAATTCTTATTTCCTATAATTTGTAAACTTAAGGGCTTCACCCACTGACATTGTTAATATTTTTTTTTAGAATCGATTTAACATAAATTTTATATTTTTACAATTAGAAACTAATTAAATCCATATTTATTGTTATTGCTTAACTTGTGGAATTTTATTTCAACTTCCTTCCTACTGAATTTATAGACACACAATTCAAATAAAATAGTGGATTATATAGTGAATGCTTAAATAACAGGACAGAACTTTATTCATAGTTTCGGGGTTAACCTATTCTTTTTATAAAAAGTAAAAAAACCACGTGGCGCTCAACTTTATTAACTACCTTTTCCTTTAAGCTACAGTTCTGTTTTTTTTAAGTTCGGCGAAAACCACCCCTGAGAATCATTTTTGAATACAAATATTTTTTTCAATAAATTTTAATGATACGTTTCAAGCTGAGAAATTAATAAATTTTTTATCCTACACTTTGAGAAAGTTAAATTTTAACAGCTTTAAAGAGGCGAGAAAAGTACCTTTTTCACGGCTAGTCGAATTTCTGCAAATTCAATCATTAGTCGTATTTTGATGTTTGTTTGAAGTTATGAGCCTGAATCAGATGAAATAATGTAATGTGTAAGCGTTGAGTGTAAGGTAAATACAATTTTTATATGAAATATTACCAACAATTATTGTGTATGACAAAAACAGTACTGAATTTCATATTATAAATTGAAATTTTTATAAAAAGAATATTACCAACAATTATTGTGTATAATAAAAAATTATGTGTAAACCATGGCAATAAAGTGCTTTTCCAGGCCACAAGAAGAGGCCATATCTTCTTTCGGCCTGAAAAATGCCACTTTACCGCCTAGATGTACCATTTTGTAGTACCCTATGGAGTCTTAAGTTTCATGAAAGGAAATGGATTATAGCTCCGAAAATCTATATTTTTTTGGAAAGGTACGAGGTTCTATAAGTCACCAATTTACCAGAAAAAAAAGTTGAATACTGTTTGGGATAGATGTTACTTCCTGGCAATCGCGCATAACTCTGTTTCATTCCATAGTAATTAATACACTTGCCAACTCGGTCCCTGTCTGGGGTCTGCGTTATCTTAACATTGTTGAAAAAACCCAAGTTGGTTTTTTCAAAAGATTGCTCCTATTACCGCTAAACACTCCTGATTATTTAGTACGCCTTGAGGTGGGTGTTGTTAGGCTTGATTATACGGTATTTAAGTTGTGCCTCAACTGGTTATTAAAAATGTTTTCTTTTGCAAACACTAGATTGCCAAAGATTGTCTTTCTCAGGCTCTTAGAGTTAGAGGACTTTGACAACCCCTGCTATAACTGGGCCCTACAAATGAAACAGATTTTTATAGATCTCGGGTTGAACGACATGTGGAATAACCTCTCTTTTGGTTCACTAAAAAGCCATTACGATGCAATTCTTGAGAATTTTAAACAAAAATTGTATAGTTCCGACTTACAACGCCTTGCTAATAGTAATTACTGTGTAATATATAAACATTTAACAGTCACTTCAGGTCCTGCAGATTATCTAACTAGTAAACTGCCGATTAAATTAGTTCGAATATTTTGTCAGATCCGTTTATGTTCGAAGACTTTTGTTAGAATAACGTATAAGGGAAGTATTTATACCATTAATCAAGAAGAAATTTGTACTCTGTGCAACTCGCGTCAAAATGAAACACTTGAACATATTGTGCTTCAATGCAGGATGTATGATTGTATTAGAGTGCAAATTATTAAAAATCTGCATAATTTTGATGATTTCATTGTCTTATTAAATACTCCTTCCTTGGCGGATTTCAGGCAAATTTCGAATTATTTTATTGGCGTACTCAAAATTCGTTCATTTATTATAAAAGAATAGCTTGGGTTTTACACAAATATTGTTTTCGCTCTTTTATTGTTTATTTTCATTGTGATTTTGCCGCATGAACTGTGTATTTATTTATAGACTCTGTTCCGGATTTCTCGCTATATTGATTTGTATCAATTTGAAGCAATAAAGATATTATTATTATTATTATTACTGTTAGAGTATGAAATCCGTTATTTTATAGAATACCTAGGGTATTCCATGAAATAACTGATCGTGTCCGTTAAAGTGTAAAACTCGCTTGTATTTCATGGTTTTACTAGTTATTTCATAGAATAACGATCTGCATCCCGTTAAAGTGTGAAATAATCTATATCATATATCTTGCACGAAATACATTTACCTTCCACTCCTACTGCATTTATATACTATTCCAGGCCATAGGGAGAGAGCTTGTTGTTCATGTAAATCCCAGAGTGTCAACAAAAAATGTTTTTGTTTTAGAAATAATGTTCTTTGTAATTCCAAGTGTCATGTAGTAATCCTCGTTGTAACAAATGATTTTATGGTACGTTTCCATAAATACCATTTATACGCTGCATAAATTAGAATAATTGCTTCTTTTTCATTTCAATTGTCTATCATTAGTATAATTTCATTTCAGATAAATTGTTTATTTTACACTTTAACTGTCTCTCATTAGTTAATTTATTGAATACCTAGTTATTCTATGGAATAAATGCATTATATACTTTAGAGGTAAATAGACACAAATACAAAATAATATTTTCAAGGTTGCAAATTAAACTTGTATAGATAAATTGTATTTGCGTTAGATAATTAAATTTATTAATGAAGTACAATATCTCTTAATTAGTTCCAGAAGCTAAAATACTATTTGTTTAAGAAAATTGTTTTCCAATATTGATTCCGCGTTTTGTTATATCTGTATCTACACTGCTAAACAACTGCAGTGAATAATTATGACTTTTAAAAATATTTTGTTTAAAAACGTTGTCAAAGCGATCACACTTTATTTTGTGCAAGATCATTTTTGTCTATGGTCAATATTTTATATCATTTTTTTTTCTATGCCTTGGCTCTTATTCCCAACTGAAAGATATGGGAATACTGTTTATATTTTAGCCAAAGAGAAAAGCTGATATGAACTGTTGTTTTCCTACAACCACTATACAAAACATGCTTTTCTACACAATTTTTAAATTTAAACCAAAAGTAAGTTGATTATTTATTTCATTATTTTATATTAATTTATCAATTATAAATATATTAACCTATTTAAGCATTATTTTAGGAATTAAGATAATATAATAATAAAACAAAATTGTTCAAATTTTACAATTTATTATACATTCAACTGATTTTTCTATTTATTTTCATATTGTAAGTTCTTCCTGTTTAAAGTTTAAATAAAATAACTATATAAATTACTGTATTTATTTCATTAATAAATGTGGTTGTAGATAAAATATTGTGTACAAAATTGACGCTTTGCGCACTAGTTGTACAAACTACTGTTTTAACTAGAAGTCGTCTTGAAAGAGGACAGCGGTTTTATTAACTATTGTTTTTATTAAATACAAAACACATTGAATTTGATAAATACAAAAGTTTCGCGGTCCAGGGTAGAAAAATTGAAATGCTACAGTGTTACAGACGGGTGACACAAAATTAGAACAATGGCGCTTCTAGTGTTAATCAATATATTTTTCGACACTCAATTCAATATCTTAAATATCAATTATCAAATTTTCCATTTAGCAATTTTTTATTTACTTTTCAAAATGTGTTAACAGTCGAGAAATATTAGCATGTGCCCAACGACAAATATTATCTTAATATCTAATCTTAGAAGTATATTGTAAAATAAATTGAAATCATTTAAATCTGAGTAAATATAATGTGGAAATTTTAGGACGACTTGTGATACATTTATTTCTAACGAGATTTTCTACTGTTTATAAAATAGTATAAAGGCGGTGAAGACCATTATTATTTACTGAGGACCAAAATTAATTCGCGATGGGCATTGCCCCGAGCGGAATAAGGTGCGAGGCTTATAAATGTCTTCACCACCGTGGGGTATATACATATTTTTTCCACTACTAGCCAAATTTAAGACAAAAATTACAATGACATCTCATCCATAACAACGGTTAATAAGTACATTATTTCTTTTTATGTCATACTAATTCATTATTGTGTTCTTATTGCTTAGTTACCAACTATCTAATGTCGTACTTTATGCCCGTGTGGGCATAAAGAGAAATACTTTTTTGTTCAACTTATTTAATAACCATGTCGTAAGCTTCTTTAGACTTTTTTGGCAACAGACTTACAGTTGCTTTCTTTGCTTTTTCAATAATTTCGTCAGGAATTCCAAAATCTTCGTTAATTTTGACTTCTAACTTTGACACATATAAAATTTATTGTGATATTATGACATTTACGTTTGTCAACATTCACCTATTAATTCAAACCAGATTTTTCAAAACACTGATTTGTATTGAGATTTGATTGCAATAACGTACTAGTATGACATGAAAGTTTGTATGTACCGCAGAAATAAACAGATGTGTATACCCTCGGGCGACTTACAAACCCTCGGGCCAGAGGCCCTCGGCTTCGTAAGACGTCGCCCTCAGGGCATAAACATCTATTTATACCCTTGGTATATAAATAAGTATTTTTTATATAGATATATAGAGAAACTTTTAGATGTTCAGTCATCAAAGATAATTTATTCATAAATAAATAATGTTATTAACGAAGAAAATGCACAATTTATTTAGCCAAGCAAGTCTGTTAAGAATTATCTTGAATTTTCAACATTCGTTATGAACGTACTCGTTATGTCATCAGTCATGTTTGTATGAGCGCGAATTTCAAACTAATGGCATTTTTATTCAAATAATTTTATATTGATAGGTAATTTCTAGCAGCAAATATGTTAAATCTCCTGGGTATACAAAATTATGTTGCACAAGTTTTTGTTGAACTACTCCCTGAATTCTCAAAATATTTGAATTTGTCCATTATTGACCTAGGTTAATAATAGGAAATTATTAACCACTAAGAAGAAATTCAATTTCTCAGTTGGCTAGAAGAAGCAATAATCGTCAACTTCACAGCTGGTAGTGGAAAAAATATATATTTTAGTTCATCCAATGCGTCATCCATTTTAAATCGTAGAATGGTACAAATAAAAATATTGAAGATTTAGTTTTGTTGAATAAAATCCTTGACATGTCCAACATTTCTTGATCATATACTTAGTTCCATATATAAATGGTCCATATTTTTCTAATATGTTTAATGATTTTAATAAGACACAGCCAAGATATAATATTTTCCTACGTAAAATCTAAATTCAACACGAAATTCGTCGCAATTTTTGAGACACATTTTAGAACACTTCTATAAGAAAGTCAATATTCAATCTCAAGTGGAAGTGAGAAGATTCAACTTTCCAAGGCGTGCAGAATGCATTTTTGAATGAGATATTGGTTTGAAAATCTTTTATGTATTTTTTTTGTTGCAATATCAATAGGAAACAGTGAAATCATGATTCTCAGTGTGGATTGAAATATATTAAAAATCAGTGTTTTCACTAAAATAGCCAAAAAAATTCAGAAGGAATAAGAATAAAAGAAAATCTGTCGAGCTGCGTGAAAACAAAAACTTTCCACCTTCCAACATTTGGGAAAAGTGGTGGAATTTCCCATCCTTTTTTTTTGTTCGTCGAGCGCGTTAAGATAATTAAATCAAGGAAAATTTCGCATTCATTACAGCTACTGTCTACATCATAATTGATGATGACTTTCTGGATCCTGCCAGAAAGTTATTTTCTGGTTCTTGAAAAGTCGTTTTAATTGAATTATCACATAAAAATCACGTAGGCACTGCAGACAAACCGCAAATATTCTTTAAAACTAACAACTTAATTGATTAAACTATTTTCCGGAATTCAGCGGTATTCTCCTCTTAATTAGATACATTTATTACAGCGGACCTGCAACGTCTCTAGACCTTTCAAAAAAAATGTTTCTTCTTGCTCTGCAAACCAGACCTCCACAGCTTTTATTACCTCCTCGTTGAAAAAAAAATTTACGACCTATTAAACTTATTTTTCAGTTGATAGTCGGACGGAGCCAAATCTGGTGAATAAGGGGGGGGGTGTTCTAGTAATTCAAACCCCAAATCACGAATTCTTTCCATGGCAACATGAGATTTGAGTGCAGGGGCGTTGTCCTGGAAAAACAAAACACCTTTGGATAGCTTTCCGCGTCTTTTATTTTTAATTTTTTCCCGTAGAGTGGTCAGTAATGTCGATTTGTAATGTCATGTCATGAAGTGCATCGATATTATCAGAAACTGGCCTTCCAGAGCGGTCATCATCTTCAATAGAAAATTTACCTCTTTTGAAGCTTACAGTCAAATTTTTCACGGTCGCATACGAAGGACATTGATCACTAAGAGTATTAAGCATATCTTCGTAAATCTGCATACCTCTTAACCCTTTTAAATACAGGTAGGTACTTGATGATGGCTCGATTTTCCAATTTTCTCATTTTCACAATTTCAGTGGACATCTTTTTTCTTTAAATTTATTGCGTAACTCTGGTTTACTTTTTTGACGTCCAACTTCACACTGACACTTCTAATGAGTTATTGTTCGTTATTATGATAACGCAATATTTTGTTTATGCATGGAACTGGTCTAGGCTAACGAAATATCAATGCATCCTCGTATTAGAAAGAAGGTGATATACTTACGTATCATAGAAGTACTTGATGAAATATGGTTCAACTTACCTAAAACAAAAAATAATAATGAAAATGTGGAATTGAAACGAATAAGATGAAGCTGTTTGGAATCAAATATTTATTATCATTATTGTATGCTATGTATATTAGTTTGTGAAGTGACCGTGAAATTTTTCAGTGTATAAATAAATACTAGAATGTAGACTCCGTTTCACATCAGAAGAACCCACTAGAAGTATAGAAGTTGCGGTCGTATACGCGAAGAAGCTGCACATAACAATATCTGAACATCAATATCGGCCAAAGCCTAAGGCCTAGCGTACACAGCAAACCGACAAAATTTTTTAACAACGTACGTTTTTATCAGCCCCCGTACCAAACACTCAATCTATAAAATAACAAGCTATGAAGGTAGTAAATCGTGTGAGCCCTTTATATACGGTGCACGTGCTTTTCAGCGACCGTTTTTCGGCATTCCTTTATAAACGTGACATGACAGCGCCGAACCTACTATTCATTGATTATGTGTATTTTGGCAAGTTTATCTGAAACCGTGAAAGTAATTCAGTCGAAAACATTCGACATTGCCACGTTTAGCTATGAAAAAGCTGAAGTGCTAACTATGTAGTGATAATAATTATAAATGGGTCTTTTTATTATTAACAATATTAAAAATATGATTAAACGTTAGTTTTATAATGTGCTTGTTTCCTTGGATTTATTCCATTAACATTATTTTTTCAATTTATGAATATTAAAAGAGAAAAAGTAAATGCCGACATGCAGGTACGTTTCAACCTCTAGCCACATATTATAATCTGTTATACTCAGCCATACCCTCCCCTCGTAATCACAGCTTCGATAGCCTTTTCCGCTCACATTCTCTCTTCTATTTGTTTAATTGTTGATAAGTTATGAAAGGTAGGTGTGTTGAAAAATATCTGGGAAGTATGCAGGACAGTATTTTTTTTCGTTATATTGTTGTTCGTTTGCCTAAAATCGTTGATCAAGTTTGGGATTCAATAACTCGGGATTAAATGGTCCGAATTGAACGTTCAAAACGGCAAAAGTTGTGTTTTCCCAAGTCCTTTAAGTAGATTTTTTCAGTTTTCAATTAAAATAAAAAACCGCACAGATATCTTAATTGTTACTTTTTTAAACTAACGCCTGAGTCAGTTAAACCGAAAAAATTGTTGATTAAATCACTGCATATGATAGGTGTAACCTTTTAGTATGTGTAAAAACATTATTGTAAGTTTAAACAATTTTTTGTGGCCTATGACTTTATTCTAACAATGTCTATTTCTTTTACTTAATGTTTATTAACAATTAGATTACTCAGCAACTAAATAAGATATCGAAACCGCGTTTATTGCATTCAGTTCGTGAATAAATAACGTATTATGAGACGAATAATGATTTATATTACTTCATATATTGCATTAGTATTTTGCTTCTGAAAAACAGCTGTTTTTTCATTTTTTTTCAATTATTAATCCGCTGTGGCTGCATGGATGGGAATTTTTACATTTTGAACCACGGAATTTCATAGCAAATTTAACGCTTTATAAGTTTGTATCCATATATATGCACGATAAACTCAATACTTTTCGAGTAAAATTAGAGAACATGTCTGTCGAAAAACAGGCCCATTTTTGGTTGTTTTAGCTATAAACTGTTATTGTGCAATTAACACAGCTTAAAAATCGGTGGAGGCAATTGATTATAATTAACCATGATATTTTAAGGGATTCCATCAAAAATCTCGCCTACTGCTCTCACATCCATGTTTTTATAGTTTTTGGGCTAATCCGACTGAACTAAAAGAAATTAAGACATTAACAAAAATTTAATATTCACATGATTTTTCTTTTTTTTTTCGTTCGAAATGTTTGTTTGAATTACCATCCCCTCGATGTAACAATTCATACGTTTATCGGTCGTTTATGTCATGTTTTATTTTTGAATTTTGTACGGAACGTGTTCGACATTCCGATGGAATTTCATTAAAATTTATTCGACTTCCGTACGTGATTTTAAAAGTAAAAAATTTCCTCTGTGGTTATCGAAAAATGACGATTTTGGTGACAAGAGAAAAATTTTCACTAAAAAAAAAGTGTGCAATGATAACCATTCCATGTTTGTAGCATGGGATGATAAACTGCGGATATAAGTTGTAAGAGAACGTGACAAATAATCGTTAATAACGCTGGTGAATTTTGATAAACGACACGTCAATGGTAAAGTTAAGGGTCGGCTGCGGGTCATCGCATTCCTATATAGCGACAATAAACTGTGGAAAAGGGCTTGGTCTTTGAGGACAGCAACCGAATGTAATGGTCGGTGGATATGTTTACGAGTTCTAATGGTGTTTTATTGAAAATAAAAAAACTATTTCCTGTTACGTCAAGAAATACAAAGGAAAAATATATAAACGTATAGTAGACACCTTTGGAAGTAGATGTTTTATGTTAAGTGAATATCAGCCAGATAAAGGGTTTTTTGTTGGAATAATCTACTTTTAAATGAGTTTTAACCAATTTTCGATTTTCTTTTGAAACTCCTAATGGATTTTTTCCTACGACTATTCAATAATATGCGAATTACGAGGGCGGTATGACGGAAGAGTGACTTTTGAAAGGTTGGTAACACTTTCTTCGCTACGGTGATTATATTGTTATTTTTCGCCATCTTTCTTCGGGGTAGCTTTTCTTGATTATTTCACTCAATATAAAATACGCGCCTTCGATTGGTTTAAATATGAGGATTGAAATCTGAAAACACCATGTTTTCGATTTTGTATTTCGGCACCTGATTGGATACATGCAATTTTCCTATCTGTGTGTTTCGCGTTGTCATTATTTGTTTTATTCGATATTAAAAATCTAGTGACTGACAGAAAATGTCAAATTATTAAAGAAACGTCAGAATCATTGTATCAAGAAATAATCTTGACAAATACAACTCGTGTTATTAATGATTATCGAAATACAAATTTCTTCGATTTTGAGAAACAAATTGTTGTTTGGAAACAGCACAAGCGCGTAAGCGCGAGTGTGGCATCAGTTTACATTACAAATGACATTTTGTTACAGTTTCGAATGTAAACGTATGTAAATAAGCTCTTCAAAGTTTATTAATTAATCCTATAAAAATGATCTCTACAGTCAATATTAAAACCAAAATTAAGAGGCAAGCAAATGTTTCTATGAAAAAAAAAAGATTGTTATTGGAATTCATGAAAGAAAATCCAAAACTAACATCAGATTTTACTTTAAAAGATTGTGGGAATAGATTTCAAAATTATTGAACAGCTTAATATTACTTGTACTATAATAAGGATAATAATAATTTTCCTACGATCACATAGGAAAGTGACATATATCGCACTGTCTAGTTCTATGAAAAGTGGCCTTTATTCATACGCGTACGGAAAAAAAACTTATCCGTACGTGTACGGATAAAAAAGCTGTCAAATGAATTTTTATTACGATTGACCAAATGGTTATAACCATTTCAGCAGAAGGGGGCAAAACGAAAAACGATGTTTAATAATACTTTTAGATGGCTAGTCTTGGCTAGTCAAATAAATAATTTGAAAAAAAAATTAACATTATTTTTTGAACTTGAAAAATTGCTATAGGTCGTGGCACTCAATTTTTTTTGCCTTAGGCGGCGCCTTCTATAAAGCTTCTCCCTTCTAAACCTATCAGATGAAAAAAACCAAAACCCTCCCCCATGTAAAAGCTATAGCTACGTGACTGCCCCTCATTGTTCAGGAATAGACGTCCAGATATCATCTGTGAAAATTTTACAAAAATCTGACAGATAGATTAGATTTAATAAGTATTTGAAGAAACCTGTTTTCGTTGTTGAGAAAATATGGAGAAAAAAAGAATTTCGAGTGTTAATTGAACAATTACTGCGAATGCTTAATGTTGATCAAAAGCTCGCTTTCATTAAAAATTTAAACGAGTGTTTGGATATTTTCGAGAGTAATTCATGTGTATTTTTCCGTCGATCTGTCACAGAAGCTTGGGTACATCATTATACCCCGGGTCGAAACAATGGATTTTATTCGAGGAACGTGCAAAATCCGTTTTTTCGGCCAATTAGGTCATGGCCACAGTGTTTTGGGATTCCAAAGGTGTTATCTTTATTGATTATTTAGAAAAAGGGAAAACTGTCCAATATTATGCTGATTTTCGGACACGTTTTGATGCCGAGCTTGAGAAAAAACAACTGGATTTTTTGTTGAAGGAAAAAATGTTGTTTCATCGCGACAATGCTCCTGTCCCTTGGTCCTCTATTGTTGCAGAAAAATTAGCCAAACTGCGTTATGGTTTATTGCCTCATCCGCCATATTCACCTGATCTGGCTCCAAACTTGAGCTTGAACTATATAAATGAACGTCCTTAAAAGGACATAATTTTGGCTTTGAATGAGCAATTAGGACTTTCAAAGTTAAAGCAGAGCCAATCACAAATTTTATTCATATTTTAAATAATACCAAAATATTCTTTTTAATATTTTCAAAATGTATTTTTAATTTCGGAAATAACAAAGTACTGGGGGTCGTAGGCCAAATTAATCCCAGCGGCCCCACCCCATATGTGGGGTGGAATAATCTTCAGAGTTGAGCATTGTGAGCAAGCGAACTTTTTTATTGTTACATGTGGTTTGACTTCTTACTGGGCGGCTAGTGACCGAGAACCACGTCAATGTTCTGTACAAACGTGCTATATTTATGCCTCAGCGCAGCCTCACTTAGGTTTTTTGCTTCTCAGTAAGCCTAATAATTTTATTCAGGGTATGTGTCCAATATTTCAATTTTTGTTATGTTTGCTCTCGTTCTAGTAATGTAGATATTGCATTGTGCATACAAAAGTAATGTATTCGATTTACAGTCAAGTTTGGAAAATAAAAATTTTTATCCAAAATTTTTTTTCTATAATAACACTGCGGTCCCCTTTTGCCTGCGACCTATTGGCAAAACCGGAACTGAATTGAGCATAATATTTATTGTGTTAGTATTCCAGTGATCCTTATATCATAAATATCGATTAAGTTTACAAGTACAAACATTTACAAGTTTACCGATATCCTGAATACACAAAAATAATTTTGTTTTATAGTGTTGTCATACTAACGCTTCTAGAACATTTATCTACTCGTGTTTACTTACACAGGCATTGTGGAATATATAGTTGAGAAAATTAAAAACAAACAAAGGTATTATTACGATACGTGTTCCTACACGGGCGAACTGTATATTTATACTAGTTATAATATCTTTGTATAACAAAATTTATGTTTTCCAATTAACCAGAATGGAATGTTAGTTTTTGGAGGACATTCTGTAACACTGTATTTTACAGCTATATATCGGAATTTATATAGATAACCGGGACTCTACCAAATAATTGGTAGTATGAGCCTTTGAGTAAATGCTTATAAAGCTTCTCAAATGTTTTTGATTACTTGCCATGTTTGGCTTGGTCTTTCATTTATTTTTAACTTACCGAAAAGAGAAAACTAAGACGCAAATGGCAGCAATCTAGAGCACCTGCAGACAAAACTACGCTGAATAATGCCACACAGAATCTTAAAAGAGAAATCCAAAAAATCAAAAATGAATCTATTAATGCTTACCTCTGCGAACTGACAAATGACAGCAACAGAGATTATCCCTTGTGGAAAGCTACTAAAATATTGAAGGGACCCATCCTGCAGAACCCACCAATTAGAAACGAGGATGGCAGCTGGGCGAGAGATAACATACAAAAAGCAAGAAGATTTGCGGATCACTTAGAAAATATATTTCAACCAAACGAAGGTGAAGAAATAGCAAGAGAGAATTATGACCAAGAAGAATTAAAAATAAGACGTGCCCAAACAAAAGAAGTAGCTAAGGAAATTGAAGAAAATATAAATCCAAAGAAAGCCCCAGGATTTGCCTTGATAACTGGAGAAATCCTGAAACAATTACCCCAGCAAGCCATAATAAAACTGACGCACCTGATAAATGCTGCTTTTAGACTAGAGTATGTACCCAGGATGTGGAAAGTTGCAGAGGTGATTATGATACCTAAACCAGGCAAAAAACCTGGAGAAGCTTCATCTTACCGACCGATCTCACTATTACCTGTAATATCGAAATTATTTGAAAAACTTCTACTGAAAAGAATAAAACCTATAATAGAGGAGAGGAAGCTAAAACCTGATCACCAGTTTGGATTTCGTGAAAGCCATTCAACGATAGACCAGGTCCACAGAATAACCAACATCATAGAAAAAACGCTAGAAGAAAGAAA
>CAJUYI010002989.1:51186-68517 GCA_910591695.1 Galerucella pusilla | reverse complement strand
AAGTGTCAGTGTGAAGTTGGACGTCAAAAAAGTAAACCAGAGCTGCGGAATAAATTAAAAGAAAAAAGATGTCCACCGAAATTGTGAAAATCGAAAAATTGGAGTATCGAGCCATCATCAACTTCCTGCATTTAAAAGGGATAATAGGTAAGCAGATTTACGAAGATATGCTTAATACCCTTGGTGATCAATGTCCTTCGTCCTCTCCAAGACCTAAGAAGTTACGTGTCCAAAAATCTGCTGGAAAAGTTCTTGTTTTAGTTTTTTGGGATTGCCATGGAGTAATTAAATAATTGAAGAGAAAAGACGCGGAAAGCTATCCAAAGGTGTTTTGTTTTTGCAGGACAACGCCCCTGCACACAAATCTCATGTTGCCATGCAAAAATTTCGTGATTCAGGGTTTGAATTACTAGAACACCCCCCTTATTCACCAGATTTGGCTCCGTCAGACTATCATCTCTTTCCTCAACTGAAAAAAAGTTTAAAAGCTCGTAAACTTTCTTCCAACAAGGAGATAATAAAAGCTGTTTAGGTCTGGTTTGCAGAACAAGAAGGAACATTTTTTAAAAGGTCTAGAGACGTTGCAGGTTTGCTGTAATGAATGTATTCAATTGAGAGGAGAATATGTTGGATAATAAAATATTTTGACATTGAAATTTTTTTTGGTTCTATAGTAGGCTAAGAATATTTTTCAATATACATATGTATATATATTTATTTAAACTTAAAATTTCTAAACGTAACGTAACGTAACCTTTCCAAAAATGATTTTTCCATTTTTATACGTCCCGGTATTGCTGAATAGTTTACATTCGAAGTGATACTGACAATGTAGTTTATCTATTGAAATTGATAGTTGATTAAGGTGTTAATATTCTGTCGGTAGTAATATCACACCTCGTTTGACTCCACTGACCTCTGATACATCAAATATAATGACTATGGAATGGGCAATGTTCTCCATTAACAATAATATTACACGGGTGATACTATAACATGTAAACTTTCCATTTACTGAAATATGTCAAACGTTTTAAACGCCCTTCATTCAAAATCATGTATACGCTACTGATTTATATATATATGATAGAATAAGGTAACTTTTCAACATTTTATTGAACAATTCGTCAATTCTTATTTCCCAACAATCGTGTAGATGCATCGCCGTTTTTATAATTCTCCTTTAGAACCGACTCTCTTTATATATAACGGAGATTTTCGATGAATACACTCCTTTATATTGAATCAGTGAATCGTTACAAATAAAACAAGATTATTTTCACACATATTGATTCTGACTAGATCAAGAAAATACACAAATATTTTGTACATATATATAATGCTATTTTCAATACTGCTAATTCAAAAATCAATGCAAAATGGTAGACGGGTAGAAAGCAGCATTGTATTGGCCCATTTACAGATTGTTCCACATTTATATTTAAAATGTTTTAAGCCACATTTCTATGTTAAATCAGGCTCCAAAGTCATTTAGTTACCAGTAAACTGAATGTCCCTATCAAACAATGTCTTAGACTGACGTTTCCAAGTCTTATTATATATGTTAATATCTTCTGTAAGTTCCTTGTGGCATTACTTATTCTTTTTTCTCTAATTTTTTTGGGAATCAAACCACATTAATGCTTTTTATTTTTTATTTCTACATTTCGGTAGCGTTCCAACTACCGTTTTCAAGATTAACTAGTAATGAAATAATTTTTGGTGCCTATCTGACACAACGAAAAAAATTTGACAACTGTACAATCAATAATATTTTGAAGTTTGAGACTACAAAACTTTGTAGTAAAAGTTTATTGAGGTCCATTCATAGTAGATCACATCTCTGATAAAATGTGAAATAAAATATTTTATTTTATGACATTCTAACGATATGATAGTCTACTAGAAATGGAATCCAGTGAAGTGCACGTTCCAGGAACGGTTTTTATTGGGATAGCGCTTTTTTTCGCTTTTTTTTTGAAATGTTGTTAATAAAACGCGTTTGTTGTTACTTTTTTGTGTATGATTATTTTTGTTTTCAAAATATGTATAGCTCAGTTTGGTGATTTTGTGTATTGAAGTGTGTTTCGATTAACAACTATTCCAATGATAAATCATAAGAAAACCTGGATAAAAACTTATGATGCTATCCTGATAACGCAGGTAATTGATTATTGGGTATTTATCTTTCCAACATTGGTAACCAAATTTGACTACATTTATCTGCATTTAGTTGCATTAAAGCACTTTCTTTGAATTTTTGTCTTTTATTATTGGGCTCTTTCAATATTATTTTTGTCGAATCCCATTGAATTTGATACCCCTCTTCTTCGCAAATACCTGACTTAAAGAACTCCCTATCTTTGATATACTTTTTATGTTCATTTATTCGGACTTTCAATGGTCCAGCTAGATGTTGCACCTAAATAGAATTTGTCGCAATCACAAGATATCTGATATTTGCAGTTTTTTGAAGATTGTTCTTCATTTTTTGGTTTCGTTTTTGTTAGTATAGATCTCAAAGTATTGTAGCACTCGTTCTCTCCTTAAGAGACAGATCCCGGCTAGAGACTCTCTCAAGGGTGGATCGACTCCATGTTGATGCCACACTAGGTATGCCAGAGGGTTGACAGACTATAAGAACTTAAGGGCGCCACTACCTTTTTAGACGTCGACAAAAAATAATCTAATTTTAAGAAAAAGAACTAAGGTGAGAAAGGTAGAAACACCTTGTAGAATTAACTGAAATTTAAAAATAAAAAAATTACAAAATTTACATAAACCCGGACACAGTCCCTACAGCTCTTAAAGTCGGGTATAGAAGAAATTAAAAAAAGAAGTTCAAATATTAAATTTATTCTGCCAATAAAGAAAGGTAAAAATGTAAAAAGGTAAAAAAAACCTGTACTTCTTTAAAGGTACTTAGCTTGTCGGAGTGGAAGTAGTAGAGATGTCTGGAAGTTGAAGTAGAGATGTCTGGAAGTTGAAGTAGAGATGTCTGGAAGTTGAAGTAGAGACGTCTGGAAGTTGAAGTAGAGATGTCTGGAAGTTGAAGTAGAGATGTCTGGAAGTTGAAGTAGAGATGTCTGGAAGTTGAAGTAGAATCTAACGGTAACCTGGCAGTATCCTAGCAGTAAACGGAAACTTGGCAGTAAACAGTAACCTGGCAGTGGTACACTTGCAGGGATATCCTGGCAGTGGTAAACTGGCCGTAAACGGTAACCTGGCAGTAAACAGTAACCTGGCAGTAACGGTAACCTGACAGGGGTATCCTGGCAGTGGTAAACTTGCAGGGGTAACCTGGCAGTGGTAAACTTGTAGGGGTAACCTGGCAGTTGTGCTTACCACAGCAATTCAAGGTAAAACAATTAAAAAATTAAAAGAGACGATATGAAGATACGTCCTTGCTGCTCAAGGGTCGGTAACGAAAAAAAGGAAAATCGAGAATGAGAATCGAGCGTTGACATCATATGTCAATTGTCGTAACGATCAACGATCAGAGAAATTTAGATCACAGAACTAAATTGGAAGTGGTTACTATGACGGCAAGCGGTAAAATTGAAATTATTTCGTTTAAATCGAAACAGGTCGATAGACATGTTACAGTATTGTTAGATTTAAAGCTAGTTCAAATATTGAATTGATTACCAATTTTCTTAATTCTTTCTGATAAACCCTTAACATACGGTATTGTCAAGTTTTTAAAAATTATGTTAGCTGAATTATTAATATTATTGTTATTATTATAGGGTATTAACAATGCGCCCTTCTCTATATTCTTAATTTCTTTATTTACAAATTCTGCCAGGTAATTATTGGCATTTAAAAAATTGTTCAGTAAAGTTTTCTCCTTTGTGAATTGATTATCATTAGAACAAATGATTCTGGTTTATTTTCGTATGATAGTTTTGTTAGGTTATGCTCAAAATATTCAAACTTGGCGCTCTGGAAATAATTCTATAGCTCACACGCATGTGCAACAAAGGAAGCGGAAACTAGTGAAAGGAACGACAACTCTGCTAGCCGCGTGGCGTGGCATAGTCATGGATAACAATGTAAATTTTCGTTTGTTGATACAATGGCATCAACACTGTTTCACGTAACAACATAATTGTGCGCTTCATCGCATAGTTTGACATTTGTGCGGTGTGCCACAAGTTCGTTTTGCCTCCCTAATTATCAGTTATTAAAAAATGGAGGTATGAATGTATGAAATTTTAGATTTAATAAATTTACGGAAAATTAGCTCCAACGTATTAGAAAACGTCCGTTTTTTATTCAAAGGTTATTTAAACTCCGACGACTGTATCCGATATCACACCGAAAATTCAATAAAAACATCGGAATAAAAAAAGGTTAAAAAAGCCGGTAATAATAACACATTTTGCGGATGGTGGAGGTCGGTCTATATTTAACGCCAATTTTCACTAATGTAGATGACGTTGTGGCGTTGTCGTTTTTCTATTTTTCAACCGTGATTGTAATTCTTTACAGTCGAGTGCCTCTTGGGCCCGGATAAAATATTGCATTATCATCATTCCCTCTTGACGCTTATCCAATTTTAGTGCTCGACATTTACTGAAAATTCAAAATAATATAATGTTGTTTACCTGAGAAGAGAAGATTTCTTGTAAAATAGGAGGTAATTTATTAACAGTATTTTACAATAAACACAACAGTATTATTATAAAAATTTAGAAAATACAAATACAAAATAGAAAAAATGACAAAATTAATATTTAAATTTTGTTGGAAACAACATATCCAAGAACTAAAATACAACTGCCTATCCAGACTCAATCTAATGGAAACTCTGATCCACCAGCAATAGGGTATTCAGAAGAATTACTCCTGAAAGTAAATAGATCAATTGTTACATAACGCGTCTTCGGAAACTTACTCGGGTTGACACGATCCCTAATCTGCACGTTCGTTTACCTAACCCGAGTTGCCTACCCGTGTTCAGAAACTTCCGAACTGCTGACTGGATGACTGACCCAGGTTCAATTTTCGTAACCCACCTCGAGAGGTAGGTCGGTAGAGACGCTATATATAGGCACCGCATGCGCATTACTGAAGGGTAATATAACATAACCTAATTCTTTTGGTGGTAACGAAATATATTGCTTTTATCAAACATGAACAAAAGGGACCTTGCTAACATTAACGGCGTTGGCATTTGATTATTTTTTCGAAGATGATGATGAAGTTGAAGAAGAGATGTATGTTTTGTTATGACGTTAGCTGTCAGATCAAAAACGAAACCTATTAGTTCGTAAACTACAGTTCCCGGGTAGGTGATCGGAGTGATTTATCACGTGACCTCTCTGGATCGAGTTAGTGAGGCGGAGTAAGTTTCCGAAAACGCCTATAGACGACTCAAAAACACCCTCATTCTCTGGTGGAGGTGTATACGGGCGCAGACCTAGGACAGAAATTTCAACCTCTCTAGGATCCTATGCAACCGTATTTCAGGCGGCAATATACGCCATTGTTTCATGTGTGGAGAGAGTGGAGCAAGCTAATCTAATACATAATAATAATAATAATAATAATAATAATAATAATAATAATAATATATTTATTGCTTCTATTGACAATAATCAAATAGCAAGAGTTCCAATTAATGCAATAAGAAAATACAACAACGTTTATGAATAATCAAACAATAAAAACAAATAAACAGCCTTCTCCACTAACTCAAAACAAAAGCTCTTAATTATAAGACGTTAATGGAAAAGTATTCTTATTTATTTATTTTCACTGAATTCATTGAAAACAATCAAATAGCAAGATTTTTAACTAATACAAAAAGAAAAGATAACAACTTTTATGAATAATTAAAAAAAAACTTCATTCATTCAAAACAAAAGCTCTTAATTTTAAAACATTAATAAAATAGTATGCGACAGCTTTCAAACTCTCTGAGTTACCTAACATGTCAATAAACTGCTCAAAACTCTGTAATGCATCCAGCGCTGGGGTTCGAATTGGATTGTACAATGGACATTCCAGTACTATGTGTTCCAGAGTCTCGAGTTGTCGCAAGTTGCACATTGTACACAATTCTTCCTGGTTAATTATGTAATAGTTACCATTGTAGGAAACATTTAGCCGTAATTTGGAGGTGAGACGTATTTGACTATACAGTCTTATAAATTTGATGGGACATTCACAGAGTAAATACAAAGCGGGTTGCGGATGAATCGTAAACTTTTTGTAAAAATTGGAAAAACTGGACCGGGACAAAAACGACAAATCTTCGTTGTGAAGATATACCTGAAGTGTTTCTAAGATCATATTAATCTAATATCTAATATCTAATACATAGAACAATAAAAATGTTCTCGGACAGCCAAGCGGCTTTGAAAGCCGCGTGTAACGTCGAAATTGGTTTTAGACTGCCAAAAAAGACTCTCCTCAATAGGAGAACTCAATAAAGTCCCTTCCTCTAGAATGGATATCTTCCTTAAACAAAGATGCACTACTGTTAAGCATATAGGAACTATGAATTATTACACTTATATTACTTACAGCGTTGAGTGAGAAATAACTTATAGTGAGTATGGGGTATTAGTAGGGTAAGACTACACAACACAGGATTTTAACTTTTCTCGCTTGGAGGTAGTGGCCAAGCTTGGTCACACCCAGAAATGCTACCTCGGATATAGTTTTAGAACCCATGTCTATAAAAGAGAGGATTGAGTTAGAGAGATATCTAGCCTCTAACCTAACCATATAGATCAATTATTAGATTCTAACCACAAAATCTGTTTTAAAATATGTTACCATATAGTTTAAATAACTATAAAATACAATTACCTATGAATTAAAAGGATTCCTTATATATTGTCCTTCGCTAAGAAAATAACGACAAAGTAAGGCTTCACACTGTCTATATAATACACTCCCTCTAATTCATATAGTAACTCTTTTATCACTCCCTTGTCATAATCAATGCATGTGTACATGGAGCTCGCCCCTATTCATTGAAAAAGACAACCCCCTACACTTGACGAAATTGATTTTTATGCGTGTGGATACTTTCAATTAGACCATATAAACGTCTCAAAGGGACTTATTTGCGGAATGATTACAGAGACATTTATAGGGATTTGCATTTCACCGACACGACCGCATCGTATTTTTCCGACTGATGGATAAAGAAGGTCGCTATTTTTATTCATATTTGAATTGGGGAATACCATGAGCCCAACAGATTGACAAAAGTTGAATCACAACAACAAGCTGGTTTTTTATATAAACTTTACGTTTACGTTACTGCCTAAAGGTTGAGGTGCCTAGAGCTCAAAGGACTCTTCAATCAATAGCAGCCACATTATCTAACAGCCCTCTTAACAGATCACTATCGTATAGTAAGACTTGATCTACCGAAAAATCCGACAAGCCGTGTCTTTGTTTGGAAGATGATGAAACAGAAGATCACACTTTTCTAGAAAATTGAAGATCGTGACGGAGTAAATCTATCTACATCCTAGAGCATCTCCTAGGTCCTAGTCTGTTTAGTGTAGCACAGAATGTGTTCCGCGCTGATTCATCTTCTAGATAGAGACATCATTCGGTGTTTTCAACCAACTCTATTCTAGCCATAGTCCAGTGAAAATTCAAGAATTCCCAATCTCCAGCCTGTCCATATTTAGCAAGGCTTCCGCTTTACGGTTTGGATGTTCTTTGATAAATGCCTTGGCTTGCCTCAAGCCTGGTATGTCAATCCATCTACCCAGAGTCCAGTAAAAATTCAAGAACTCTTGATCTATAACCTGTCTATATCTAATAAGGCTTCTGCTTCAAGGTTTGTAGGTCCTTTTATAAATGCCTTGGCTTGCCTCAATCCTGGTATGTCGATCCATCTACCCAGAGTCCAGTAAAAATTCAAGAACTCTTGATCTCCAACCTGTCTATATCTAGTAAGGCTTTCGCTTCAAGGTTTGGAGGTCCTTTGATAACTGCCTTGGCTTACCTCACGCCTGGTATCTTTCCAGCTTTAAAGGGATTCCCAGGGATTTCCGTTTGAAATACTGTTTCATGCTTTTTAATACTTTCAAGAAGTTTCATGTCTTTGGTCGTCTGCAACAGGCGGTGAATTTAAGTATGTCCAATTTGGATCCATCAGTAAGGCCTCTCATGTCGCCAAAAGAGGGATTATTGATTTATTTCCAATTGAAGGTAAGCTAGAGTTTATAGTAGATATGTGACCCGAAGGCATGGGCAAGAACTCCGTAGCGTTAAACTCACATAGCATGGCTCTGTCACCATCCATCTTGTTTCTGCAATACATAAATTGGATATTATTGATTAACACGTGAAAAAAAGATGATAATATCCTTGAATTTTCTGCTGACAGGGTAGGATAATGATCTCATCTCTGCTGTTGATCTGTTAATTATTATTTTGGTTATAAAATCGGAGAAGTTTGCAGTGCGGAAGTAATTGTAATACATGCACCACAGGTACATCACATGACAATGAGTTCTTTAAGAATTTAACCAACAAAGAAGGAATAATCAATCGAGAAAACTCCTCTGTGTGTCAACACAACTTCCAACCGTCCCCCAATAACGAATTAACAGATGACAAAAACGAATCTGAATTTAATCAATTTTTACATCAACAATTACCGGTTTTAATGACGCAAAAGTAATTTTAAGTTTTAATTTAAAGCTTTTGTCGCAAAACGAGCTTTTTCATTTTATTTGTTTATTGAATGAAAATAAATATTTAGTTTATTTTCGATTCTCGGATGAAATGGACCGGATTCAATTAAGCTGTGTATTATAGGTATCCATAGATGGATATCTTTCAGTATAGTTTTTAAACGATCCAAATATTTATCATTCGATTTGAAGTGATTAAAGTTTGATTGATTGCGGGTTTTTCAATTTGCGTGTTGACGAAAAGGATCCGGAATATCTCATTATTTTTTTATATAAACGATTTCAAAATATTCCAAACAACAAATTTACAATTGAAGAGAATATAAAAATCAAATCAATTCATTGATGCGGGAATAACAATTATAGGTACGCAGGGTGTTGTATTGACACAAACTGTATGGGATGAACGAATTCGCGTATATGCTAGAGATGTGTAGATCACGTGCAAATTTCGGCTTTTGTATCCTGATTGAGCTGACACGTGACTGGAATCGCCACTTGGAACGCCCTATCAATCCTTCCTTTTATTCGCACTTGGAAGAGTAAGGGGGCCCTTCTATTGCTCTATCTAACTCAATCATTTTCATTTAAATAAATATATATGGAGGTCTACGTGACTGGGTGACGGATATTTCTCAATATAAACTGAAAAAACTGTATAGTAATATCTATGTACATTTGGGTGACATTCAATGAGACCCAAAATATCTATTATGCCCCCATACTACTAATTAGTTCTTAAGGAAAGTCTTAAATACTAGTAGCTCGTTTAGACCTATTTCCTCGAGGAATTTTTGGATATCTGCATGCTTCAACTTAGGTAAGTGTTCTTCTTCTATCCAATAATCTTCTAGGTGTTGTGTCCTTCTATGTCCCGTTTGTGGAGTGGTAGAAGAGTATCAAGAAGAGAGGAGTCAGATGGAGAAGGGTCTAGATGGCATTTGGTGAGCCTAGCGTGATCTTCGAGAAGGTAATGCTCCATACGAAGTTGCTTGAAGTATTTTTAGGGGGGGGTAACAGATCAAATGAAGAAAAAAGAAGCTAGAGATAGGGCTACAAGGGAATGAATGGAACCAACCAACAAAAAGCTGTCGTTCCCTGATGTTATGTTCGCTGAGAACGGTTCCGGGGGCGCTAGTAGGAGAAGAGAGGAGGGTTTTAGCTGGTGGGCGGTCAAAAGCGGATCCCTCGTGGAGTGATAGCCCTCCACCTTCCTAGAGGTGTTGGGCTTTTAAACGCGATTGGCCGAATCCGCACACCTGGGACACCTTCCTAGGCGTCTTTTGAAGGTGTTGTGTCCTAGGATTCCGAATTTCTGGGCAATTTCTCCACTATTTTGAGCTTTTTCAGGCGCCCATTCAGGCTACAAAGTCTCTAAATAGTCTGTATCTTGTGGTGTTGTGAGGTTGAGAATCACTTCCATGGCTGTCGTTCGGCATGTTCTCATTGCTGCTGTAATGCATATAGAGGCTAGTTCTATGGCTCCATAAGTGATAATTGGTGATAATGGCAGTGTACATCCAGCTCAGGATTTTTGGATTACAGTCCCAATTTCTTCTTGCCAGATTCCTGCACACCATTAGAGCCATTTTTGCTTCATATATAATCTCCTTTTCGTGTTTGTTCCATAGGAGATCACTGCCTAGGGTCAAACCTAGATACTTGACTTTTTGTCTCCATTCAACCTAGCTCCCATCAAGATTAATGTTCCTAAGTGAGGTGTTTACCAATGGTGATATTCGGTGGAGGATTACTTAAGATACACTTCAATATATATTTATAAAATGAATATATGCATGAAGCCAGTAGAAGGCCGAAGACAAGTGACATATATGAATGACATGACATGAGCAGCTGCACTGCTACCAATCTCAAACATAGTACGTTCCAGTACACATCAGTGTGTTCCAATACACATTAAGGTTGAGTTTTCTTTTTTTAGTGAAGGATATTAAAATGGTTTTGGTGAGGTTCAAGTCCCACTTGCCTTCACCAGCCATTTGTATAGTTTAGATCATCATGTATGATGTTACAAAGGGTGTTTTCAAATTTTCCCCTGGTTGTTATGACAATATCGTCATCAGCATATACTAGGCAAGATATTCCGTTAAGTCAGTCAAACCATACAGGAGCTCGTCAACCGTAAGGCTCCACATTAATGGAGATGCTTCTTCTCCCTGTGGACATCCTCCGGTTGTACGAATTGAATTAAATTCTCTGAGGTAAACGGCTTTTCCATACTGGCCATTTTCTTTTCACTAAACGTACCAAATTCATTAGCGGCAATTCAATGCACACGCAGAACCTTGAATGTATTAATCCCAGCTATTCAATTTACTCAAACAAAATATATTTTATGAAATGTGATAAATCGTAGGATTTGAAAATGTTTCTGATTCATAAATTTCAAATATCACTACTTACGTATTTAAGAACATTAACAAATCTTCTTAAGATCACTTACCTGAAAATAATACCATTACGCTCAATGAATCTAATCAAACGCCGGCAATGAGAAAATATACAAATCCTTCGTTTCGCTTATAAAAGGTATATGGATGTTGAGAATAAAATTGAGTATACATCAATGCGGTATGGAAAGGGAAGAGTGTTTCAAAAATACTTGTTCCCTCTACTAGCTGTGAAGTTGACAATTATTGCTTCTTCTAGAGCTGAGAATTTCTCTATTAGTGGTTGATAATTTTTTCTATTTTTAACCTAGGACAATAATGGACAAAATCAAATATTTTGAGAATTCACAGAGTGGTTAAATAAAATCTTGTGCAACATAATTTTGTATACCCAGGAGATTATCGTTAACAAATTTGCTGCTTGAAATTATCTACTAAAATAAAATTATTTGAATAAAAATGCCGTTAGTTTAAAATTCGCGCTCAACCAAATGACTGATGACATATCTTTGTGACAAATTTTACGGTTTCGGTTGATTTTTTTGAATCTTAAAGATAAAATTAATTTCTAGTAGGTCAATAATAAACTTACATCATTTGGCTTCTAAAGTACAATGAAATATTAAAAAAAAAATTAGAAGCAGAGTAGTTTTATTAGGTTTGTCTTAAATTGGCCCCTCTAGTCGTGAGTACATGTAACAGATTTTAAATGGTTTATTTGTCTAATAAGTCATATAAAAGTACAGAAATATAATACCTAACTAAGGTAAACTAAAAAAAATAAACTGAAACAAAACTTGACTTAAAAAATAAGCTAAAATAAGGTAGATCTCATCATAGTATATGTTGCTAGACGGAACATTATTTAGCTCCCTTTCGAAATTATTAAAGAAGTTGTTTACAACTTCATGGTTGACTGCCGCTCTTGAAACACTGATATTGCGGACAATTCGATTAACTAACTCGTCTTGGTGTCTGCTCAGAAACGAAGTGACCCATTCCTTTCCAGGAAAATTGTCTTTGAAACAATTCACCTTTTTCCTCCTTTTATCTAGATATGCCTTGACTATAAATCTCAGATCATGGGCCGTCACGGGAAAACCAAAAACGGATACAGCAATCACGTGTGATATAAGGCATTGCTCCTCTTCCATGGTCAGCACAGTTTGACCACCAGGAGGACGATTGTGTTTGCCATGGAGTTTTAAGAAGAGCGTGCTACGGGAAATTCCATATCTGAAAAAGGAGATGAGTTGAAGCATTGTTTTTTTACCTTCTGTAGACATTCTCTCCTCTCCGCAGCATCACGTATGTTCATTGTCTTCGCTCTTATACCACGCAGGGCCTCCTGCAATCTCGCTTCCGTATAATTTTTGTATTGGCGTGATCCTAGCTGCCTCTGGTAATTTCGTGGCATGGCTGAGAAACAAAAAAAAATGTCACAATCTCACTTCATTTTTTGTTAGTACCACATAAATTGTGTCACAATTTCACCACGCAATTTGTTGAAATTTCATTAAACATGGCGTCACATGCTTGTTGATTGAAATTATTAAAATGTTAACTCATCAGCAGATAGCCAAAACTACAATGAACACTATCCAAATTAAATCCTGGCTACAGGTGACAGTCTTAGTTGGGCAGGGTAAAGTTTACAGCAAAAGTAAAATATTGAAATTACCTGTGTTTGATATTTTTGACACGCACATCTGGACGCCGTCTTTCACAACACTTGCTGATATATTGATCCTGTTCGGGCGCTAGCTGGAACGCCTTGAGCGCAAAGGCGTCGCTGTCGGTTCGGAAATGCGTGATCTGTTGAGGATTTGGTTCGCCGGCTACCATGTGTCATATAAAGTCACCTGGCCGTTCCAAAGTCACCCCCTTTTATGGTACGTTACGTTACGTTACGAGACGACGGGGTAAACGATTCTCGTGGTGCGTTTGTTAATTATTTTTAATATTTGTCTTAAATTTGGCTAGTAGTGGAAAAAATTCTATATACACCATGGTGGTGGAGACATTTTGTAAGCCTCCCACCTTATTCCGCTCGGGCAATAATAATAGTATTTACCACCTTGGTATATAATATACTAATATTAGTTTTTGAATGCCCGACCACGTAAATTGCTTGTCAAAATACTTCCTTGGATGTAATGTCGGTGTTGCTCAAACAGAGCTCACTGCTATCTACATCGCCGCCAAAGAGATTACCAAAAGAAACACCACAGGTAATAAAATTCATATCGTTACGGATAGTAGACAAGCACTACTAGCCCTGAACAGACCACGTATTACATCAGGCCTAGTACTGGACAGAATAACACGCAAAAACGTAATAGAATGTTAAAACAGGTAATAGACTGCTCTTCTTATTTTTATTTGCAAATATACAGAGGATAAAGGGGTTTATTCATAGGGTTATGAAATTTCAAAATGTTGACACTTCGACAGAGTTATTTCTCAGATGCTTAGAACATAAAATTATTCAGTAATTTGGTATTCTTCACTCTTAGACTCTTTTGTCAATTTTTGGCCTTTATCTGTTCTGATCCTGTGAGAAAATGCATTGCCAAATCATAATATCATTCATAGCCACCTTCCATGTATCATTCATGAAAAGGTAATAGATTGCTATCAAAACGTAATAGGGTAATAGATATGGTTAAAAGGTAATAGATCTATTACGAACGTAATAGCAGGAACAACACTGGTGTCACCTGTCCCTGCCTGATCGAAGCATGTATCACAGAATACACCATCCCAAGAAGAAGCGAAGCTTGTGCTATTTCACAATTCATTTTCTGAGTGCGCATGTCTGACATTTGCCATTTTAAGCCCGTTATCTGTCAATGACATGTGATTTTATTGCTTACCAAAGAATTTTCTTTGTTGCAAGCTTTTTGATTATTTACATATTTTTTGTGTTTTGAACGATAAAATTTGGTTACAAAATTAAATTTATTAGTTATGGCGCCAAAAACTTGTGCAATTCGTGGCTGTCATTCTTTGGTTTCACTTTTTTGCGTGTAGTTAACATTTAATTTACATTTTTTGAACAATTTTCTCAGTGTAACTTGAAGGTCACGAAATTTTGCCCCCAAAACATCAAAGGATTTACGCCAGCTTTCGTTTCTCGTTTGGCTGGTGTATTCTGTGCCTGTAGCAACAACGAAGTCACTCTAGGCTGGATCAGGGGCCACATTAAATCGAAAGGTAACCATATTGCCGACTCACTATCCAGGAAAGCAGCCTCCCAAAACCTTTGGCACCTGGCACTTTCAATGGTCTGTCGGCATCAGCTATGATTGACCTAATAAAGGAACACTCCCTTTAAAAGTTTAAGGGTAGATGGGACGATGCAGAAGGTTGCAGGCTTGCCAAGGAACTACTGGAGTATCCGGACAGCAAAGTAGCCAAAAAATACGTGACTATGAACAGACAGAACCTTCGGACAGCCACGGGTATTCTGACCGGTCACTGCCACCTACGAAAACACTTCTACAGACTGGGTCTGTCTGACACTTCACTTTGTAGAAGATGTGAACAGGAAGATCAGACTGTCGAAAACATTCTTTGTGAATGTACGACACTCTCTCTATATTTAGGTTTTCTGTATTCGGTGAGTACAGGCTAACACAAGCCAGCATGATGGAGCTTACTTCCGGCGACGTCTGAACCTCAGAAGGATGCACTATGGGCCAATTGTGGCCTAGGTGCTGTGGGGGTCACAGATACAGATACAGATACTAAGACCTGAAAGATCTTTTGTGCCCCATTACTTCTACTTAGCTTCTGGGGAGAGTTTCAGGAACTAGAAGCTCCTTTAGTCCTTTTTCCCGGAGGAATTTTAGAATATCTGCATGCTCCAACTTAGGTAAGTGTCCTTCTTCTATCCAATAACCTTCTAGGTGTTGTAATAATCTAGAAATTCTAGGAGATTATCAGCAGCGGTTGTAACAAATAATTTAAGTCAAAAAGAACATTCTTTTTTCGTGACATAACCTAACAATTTACGATTATCATCTCGGTCATAACGTCAACAAAATTTGACGTCATCGCCTAGAGCCGTTTAAGTAGAGAATATATACATCAACGGCGGCGGTATACGAATTTCCATCAACGACAGCGGTGACAATTTTCAGGATAACAATGTTACGTCTCAGTCGGCTGAGTTCTAATCGCTTGCATGAAACAGTTTAAGGAGCGACGAAACAATTTCCCACCTACCACGTTGTTTCACGGCTTACTTGATCGAAATGTGATCGTGACGCGACGACCGTTAACAATTTTTAAATTACCAAAAAAAGAAGAACAAGGCGGTGCCGATTTATTCGCGGAAAGGAGCAGAATTGGAATGGGGAAAACAAACCAAATCCACAAACGCTGTGTTAGTGGGAATGTCCGCCTGAACTCCGGTGAGAGAGAGAGAGAGGAAGACGAGTAGAGGTTTTCCTGTCTTTGTCTGTGTATATATAGCATACACGCTATTAGAGAAAGGCAGCCTAAACCTCCTACTTTCTATCTCTCTTTTACATGCTGACAGGTTCCGAGCAGGCTTGTAGTATCTCTATGGTTAGCATTGTTTTCCCCATTCCACTGACAGCTTTGACATAAACTGCAGCGCCCACTATCGGAAAAATTCTGGCGAATAACAGAGTAACTGATGACTTATCTCTAAAATATTTTATTGGTGTTTACAGTGATTGTAACTAAGCTAACTAATAATCATTAGTATACTTCAGGAATAAAGTTTCTATAAATTCATTTAGCGACATCATCCCCAGAAAACTCAATTAACAATCAGCCGCGATTGTTGGTAGACAATGGCGGAGAAAAGAACGTTCTACGCGCCGTACAAAAGGCATAAAAACCCGCAGACAGATAACATTATATTCGCATTGTGGTGGAAGCAGCAGTAACGTCGACGATTAGAGGGAGTCACATTTATTCATTTGTAACTGTGAACGAAAAATGAGACGGGATCGAAAAGCGTAATTTTCCCAAAATTCCGGAACGGAAAATTACACATTTTACGATTTATTTCAAAAACCGGACACTGCACTAATACATGTTCAACACTTATTTGTACATCACATGTCATGCACATAGATGGATTTTCCCTTTTAAGAAGATACTCGTGAGTGAAACGTGTATGACCCAGATAGTCTTGTCAAAATGGTCTGTGTCCTTCTTTTAGTGGGCAAGGTTCTCCAAGGTATTATACTTCGCTTGAATTTTCTCAGTTTGCTACTTGAACTTAACCATATAATATTATGCCAATGTTGATGCACTTTTTCCTTAATGAGGCTTTTCAAATCTGATTTGGTAATTCTGTTCTCTGCAAATGGAAGAGATGAATTTTCTGATGTTTGCTTGGCAACCTTATCAGCGCTTTCGTTACCGCATATTCCTGTATGTGATGGGACCCAAAGGACAGATACTGTTTTATTAAGTTCAGCAATCTGTTTGTTGATTTGGACAAGGAGTTCATTGGTGTGATACAGTTTCCCCATACTAACTGCTGCACTGAGTGAGTCTGTGACCAAAAGAAAAATTTCCAGTTTATTGATTTTTGCATATATGCAATGCCTTGTAAATTGCATATAGTTCTGCAGAATATATACTGAATGCTTCTGGTAGTCTTAGTCCAATTATCTCGGAATTCGTAACATCAGCGCATGAGGTGCCATTTTCCATCTTTGATCCATCTGTGTAAATTATGTTATAGTCGTGATATTGCGAAATAACATCTTTGAAGCTGTTTGTAATAACTTGTGTAGGTACTTCGTGTTTGTTAAACTTTGTAAGTCGGGTATCGATATTAGGTGGAACATCATTAGAAGTGGGGAAGAATCAAATCAAAATGCACATAGATACATATGTATATTGAAAAATTCTTAGCCTACTATTGAACCAAACAAAATTACAATGTCAAAATATTTCATCACTTAACATATTCTCCTCTTAATTGGATACATCCATTACAGCGAACCTGAAACGTTTCTAGACCTTTCAAAAAAAAGGTGTCTTCTTGCTCTGCAAACCAGACCTCCACAGTTTTTATTACCTACTTGTTGGAAGAAAATTTACGACCCTCTAAACTTTTTTTCAGTTGAGGAAAGAGACATGATAGTCAGACGGAGCCAAATCTGGTGAATAAGGGGGGTGTTCTAGTAATTCAAACCCTAAATCACGAATTTTTGCATTACAACATGAGATTTGTGTGCAGGGGCGTTGTCCTG
>CAJUYI010002989.1:24961-51086 GCA_910591695.1 Galerucella pusilla | reverse complement strand
TTGTGGAGTCATTTAGAAACAGTTAGTTTCATTTAAAACCATACAAAGGAAAATTACTTATTTTTCAATATTTTCATTTTTCTCATGGATTTTTTTTGCTAAAAGGTCAATTTATGCGTTGGAGGAGGGTAGGTTCTTGAGTTTTCATAAATATATTTTGAACTAGAGAATCATTCTCTTGACAAGTTGTGACAAGCTCATATCGCGACGTACATGATAATAATAATAACTTTTTTTAACTCAAAGATAGTGAATTTAAGTTTAAAAATGTTTGTTGCATAAAAATAAAATGTTTACAAAATGTTTCGAAAGATGTTCGTTAAAAAATGATGGCAAGACCAAGACCAAACAAAATACAGCAAGACCAAGACCGAGACCAGACAGATTTGAGCAAGAGCAAGACCAAGACTGAATAAGCAAGACCAAGACCAAGACCGAGACTATTCGAGTCTTGGTCTTGGTCTTGCTTTGTTCATCACTTGTTTTATCCAGCAAAATTTAATTCCACGATAATTTTGCATCATTCATTCAGATACCTCCTGGATTAGACACAGCTTCACATTGAAGGGGCTTAGCAGGTTTAGTCTCTTAAGCCATTTTTTCTTACTGAAAAAAAGAAGCGCAGTTTATGTCAGTTCAACCCTTAGGCATTGCTTCCTACAGTTTCAAGAGCTTGTTACATTGACTCCGATAGAACGTTTATTATTACATTTCCAAACACCTGGGTGTAGAGAGCACCATTCTGTTCAATTCTTCCAGGAGTTAATTTATTTGAAGAATTTGAAGGAGAACATTGTCATTTCAAAGCATTCTTTTATTTGTTTCTGTGGTTTATGATGAGGGAGGTTTCAAAATAGCTGGATTTTTATAAGAGTGTCCAACTATTTCATCTAGTAGATTTTATTGTGCGCCCCTGCCAATGTCGAAAACAATTTAAAAAGTGTTAAAGCTTGAAAAAAAGGCGTTCACGTGTCTTAACCACATAAACACTGTAACGAAAATGACGACAAAACGGAGTTGAAATGGGGCTTCTCACTTTATATTTTAAATTTATTATGACAGTGTTTTCCTTTTCTTTTCTGCTTCAACCAAGAGTTAGGTCATTCCAGCCATGTCATTATTAAGAATCCTTACCTATAACTTCATACAATTTATGGTAAAAGCTTATCAGATTTTTCTTTTTTCTCGTAAAAATCAGTATAAAAAAAGGTACTTAACGTTTGGAGACTTCTTTAATAGCTTAATGATAACCAATATTTTCGTTTAAGGATAATAAACATTTTTTATTTCACCAGAATTTAAACAATTTTTTTGCAAGCGTTGACTCTTTGCTGTTCTACCAATTTTGCTATGAAAAAAACTTATTGTAAACTATCAACGTTCTTTTGGGCTTTTTTAAAAGTAGCTCAGGGCCGGCCTGAAATAGAAAATACAATAAATACAATAACTACAGCACTTGCAACTTTGAATAGCCGCAAGGTAACATCCAGACTGGTAAAATAATGCCAGAAAGAACTAAATGAGCAGACCACATTCAAGTAGGTAAGATTAGTGTGTGTGCCGAGACAAAACGGAATTTCTGGAAATGAACAAGCTGATGAACTCGCGAGATGAGGTTCAGCAACAGCATTTGGACCAGAACCAGCTCTTGGGACCACAAAGAAGGTAGTCCGAGGGCAAATACAAAAATATTAACTATTAAATATTTTAAACTAAGGGTAAATGAAACTCAAAGTCTAAGGTATTAAATATTTTATTTATTTCATTACATTACTAATTTTTTTTATTGTATTGTTCTATGATTATTAAAAACGATACAATTATTTTTGAAAATACATCAATAGACCGTATCTAATATTTTAAGTTTCTTTATATCACTTCGTTATTTTTCCATTTTCTGTGAAAAATGAAATCTAATTTAGGCTCGCCACTATTTGTTTCTCATCATAGATCAATAGCAAAAGTTGTATTGACTCTTCTCTCTACTCTACCTCTTCAAACCTCGTCCAACTAGCTTAATTTCATTATCTGCCACTTGCTTTCTTTTCATTACAAAGCTGTATTTTGAGAAACCGTCTCTGTATTGAGAACTGTATAGTTTAGTTGAAAATATATACAGTGTGGAAACTACTTATGTCATTATTTTAGAAAATTATAAAAAATGTCGAGACACGTCAACTTTTGAATTGAGTTGTGCGTTATGTAAACATAAATGTAAATGTACAGGGTGATTCACGCAAGTATGCCATAGTCGGTGTTGTTTTTTTAATGAAACACCCTGTATATTTGCATATTTTTGAAATCCTCTTAATGAACCGATTCCAACAAATTAAATAATGTATGGTCAATTATGAATTATACAGGGTGAAATTTTTATTTTTACAGTTATTAAACACATACATAAAATACCTGATGTATTTGATTTTAATACATTAAAATAAATGCTCAAAATGTTCTCCACCTAGTTGTTGGCAATAGCACAGTCTCCTATAGAACTCCTCCTTAACTTTGTTTAAAGTTTGAGGTGAAATATTCCGTATTTCTGTAGTTATCCTGTCTTTGAGGTCTACAATGCTATTATAGGTAGTTGTGTTGCATATACTTTGTTCTTGAGATAACCCCACAGAAAAAATCTAACGGTGTAAGATCTGGCGATCTAGCTGGCCACTCAATAGTACCTCTTCGTCCAATCCATTTATTGTGGAAGTTTTCATCTGAATAAGTTCTTACCATTAAAGCATAATGGGGTGTTGCCCCGTCTTGCTGGAACCAAACATTTTCATTCGGTAAGCTAGGATCTATTGCGTTGGGATATAAGTTTGCCAACGCAGGAATAACTTCATTTCTAAGCATATTTAAATATTTTTCAGCTGTCAAATGTCCATCCATAAATATAGGACCAATAATAATATGGTCGCCTATGATACCGGCCCAAACGTTCACTTTCGAGGGTACTGAGTATGTGTCTCACGCATCCAATTAGGATTCTCTGCTGACCAATATCTACAGTTCTGTTGGTTTACCTCTCCATTCAATGTGAATGTTGATTCGTCAGAAAAAAAAATTGTTACCAAGAGCTATCTCATTTCTGTTCAGCTTATTCATCAATCTTTCGCAGAAATCCATTCTACGACCTGGATCGTCTTCTGTTAACTCCTGCACAAAAGTTAATTTGTAGGGATGAAAATTTTCTTTATGAAGACGTCTTAGAACAGTTGTATGACTAACATTATTTTCACGGGAACAAAATATCCACTTTCACAGCACTTTCCGTTGAAGGAGTGTGGTTTTCTTTTCAATGGTTTGACATGTCCAAGTTCTCTGAATTGTGCATGAATTTTAGACACAGTACTTTGTGAAATATTAGGCAATTCGGGATACCTGTGATTAAATAAGTTTGCCACTTCAACTTGACTTCTGCAGTTATCCCCGTACCCGATCATCATTAAAATCTCAATTCGGTGAGTCTCAGTTAAAAATTTCATTGTTATGTCGACAAGGAAAGAGCGTTTGACAAATATTTTACTTTTTCTGTATAAACTGTCAACACATCAACAACTAACAGAATAGAAAACAATCCACATTATTTACCGATTTAAAACAATCCACATTATTTACCGATTTTGTCTAATTATTGGCGTTTTTTGGCAATTTTTAGGTATTTATGATAAAATTCATGGGCGTAGCAGGTTTTGTTTAATATATGAATACGTCTAATAATGAGTTAGTTTAGATTTTTGATAAAACCATATTTAGCTAATTTAAAAAAGTACCAATATTTCAAGTGTAATAAATTATTAATTTTAAAATTTCACCCTGTATAATTCATAATTGACCATACATTATTTAGTTTGTTGGAATCGGTTCATTAAGAGGATTTCAAAAATATGCAAATATACAGGGTGTTTCATTAAAAAAAACACCGACTTTGGCATACTTGCGTAAATCACCCTGTACATTTACATTTATGTTTACATAACGCACAATTCAATTGAAAAATTGACGTGTCTCGGCATTTTTCATAATTTTCTAAAATAATGACATAAAGAATTTTATTCCATAAGTGGTTTCCATACTGTATATAGCTTTCTGTCACTATTTTTGTAGATATTTTAATTTTGAATTGTGAATCTTAAAAGCCAAGTAACAATTCATTCAAAGTATTTAAATTAGCAAACAAAACTGTATTTATGTCAAATTTATTCTATTGCCTTCTAATGAACATTTCTGTACTCGAAAAATATTTTCTGTCCAACTTCAATAAACATGACGTATTAAAAATTATACAAATTGCGAGAAAAACTTCCAGAATAAAAATGTAAATTTTCAATGAAAAGTATCATTTTTCCGTAATTTCTTTGCCATGTTTGTAATATAACAATAAGCTTAATGGCGCACACTGCTCAATTGGGTACAAATGAATACAAATAAGAATGAGCAGTTCTCGTGAAGTTTTTCTCCACTTAAAACTCGATTATAAAGAAGAGTGAGTTAAAAGAAAATTAAAAGTATTTTCACAAAAACTTTCTGTTCTCATCGTGAACCTTTTTTAAATGGGAATTTTAAATACGATTCTGCAGTTCCGCAAATGTTCCAGCATACCATTTTCTTATTGGTCACATAGTCTGTACACTCATTCTAAAGACCTACTGTTAAAATAAACATTTTAATAACTATTTAAACTCAAGAGTCATTTTCGTTAGTCTTCTTGTTGAACAAATCATCAGGAACTCCAAAAAATATAAAAATAAGATCATAATAGGTATGACTTATAAATACACGTTATGCAACTACCATAACAAATAAAGACAAGCGACGAGGAAAGCCATTACAATTTTAGTTACATTGCTTGCCGCTTCTTCCTTGTGAATTTTCTGTGGAATTCATCTCTATTATTCTAGTGCGCTTTTTGCTCTTCTTCAGTAGCCGCTGCTCGGTTTTTTCATACATAACCTAACTTTCGTATGCTTCAGGACGAATTGTATTTATTTCCTCTGAAACTCTTTTCTTCGTGCCGTGTCCCAAAACGCTAACCAAGTAGCTTATTACGCAAAGCTCCTCTTACTAATATTCTTTCCATATCAGGTTTTTATTTTGTATTAATTTTTTCCCGTTACAGCTGTCACTTGTCTTACGAATTTACTGTTCACTTAGCGTCTTGAGATTAGACAACATTTTCAGTGTTTTATGGAGACACCTACATTTGTCTGACTGAAATACGGCAGTTGTTGAGAGCCACTGGTCGCAATTAATTCAAAATAGCGCATTCGAAAAAATATAAACGGCAATTTGTCCGTCTTGTAACCGCTTCTTCTTGTTCAATACCCCTAATTTAAGCTCAGCCATTCGCGCAGATATCCATTCGAAAAAATCTCTTTAAAGTTAAGTTTTAAAAACTGCTAAAAAGTACGAGATGAATAGAGACTTAACTAGAATCGTTGAATATTTACACATTCAATTACGGTATCTCTATTCAGGTTGTGAATGAGTTGAATAAGAGGATAAAAATTAATATGAAATTAATATACTCGTATTTAGTATACTGGGTACATGGCTGGACTATTTATTCGTAATATTTATTAGTCCGATTAGTAATTTTGCACTAAAACAATGAAAGCTGTCAAATTACGTCATGTCTATATTTGTTTTGTCACAAATAATCAATATTTTAAAACAGAAGACAACAGAATGGTGTTCTATGTCAATCCTTATGTAGCTAACTTCTCTTTTACATAATATTCGTCATAGTATAAATTTAGTCATCAAGACATCATTGAAATTCAATTAAAGACTTCCATACTTTTCGGTTATACCAGAGTTGGTAAAAACGTCCAAATATAGGTATAAGTAAAAACTTTATATCTTTATTTAACTTTAAAAGGTCAACCAAAAATTTAAGTAATAGGTAAAGTAAATAAAAATCCCAATTAAACATTTATTAATAACAACCAATTTAAAATTACGAACATAACAAAAATAAAAAACAATAAAATTTTAACAATTATTTCATAAGACTCTTAAGCCAGTGTTGTCCTACTACCAATCCTGAAGTGTTCCGTGGTAGTACCAGTTTGAAAGTTTTCATATCTGCAAAGAATTCATACAAATTTCAAATCTCTATCAGGAGCAAATCGACTTAACTTACATTTTTTCATATTTTAGTCTTTCAGAACTTGATAAAGACGGTCGAGTTTTTCGCAGCGCTTCCTCTAAATGATTTTGACTTATTTTACTATCTATAATTGTATCCTAAAACACCAAAAATAATAATTAAATATACTGTTTCATATTCACATTCTTCCCGACGCAATACAACTTAGCTGTTCTAATGAATATGAATAAACTTTAAAGATTAATTGTTAAGATAAGTAACTTCAATCGTCTCCAGATTATCCCACGATTTGTAAGTCAATGTGAAATAAGGCGATAGCGAGTTGGAGAATTAAACAAATGTGGGGTGTCGTTTCAGTACTTAGCTAGCGTTAAACGTAAGACAACAGAAGAGGTATTAATTACCCCAGTCATTAGTCGAGCTCGTTCAAACGTAAGCTACAAATTAGAAATTCGAACGTAGATACAAAGTTCGTATCTGAAAATATTTGTTACCGCCGCGCCGATTTAGCGTGCTGTGTATAGTTCTTCATTTACTCATTATACCAATAGAGTGTTCAACTAAAAATAGATTCTTGTTTATGATTAGCAGATCGTTAAATACGTCGCACCGTATTTTATCAAATATTATTGTTTTGTTTTATTCCCACAACAATAAAAAGATTACGAGGATGTGAAGGAAAAGATATAAGAGCAATAAAAAATAAAAATAACGAATTGGAGACCGAAATAAATCAAATATTAAAGACTTGGAAAGAACACTGTGAAAAAACATTTAGTGACAGTTTGAAGAAGAAAACATCAAATATAGTTGAAGAGGAAGGGAACGAACATGAATACCATACACTTCAAAGAGAAGATATGGAAGAGGCTATAAAGAACCTTACAAAGAAAATAGGAAAAGCCAGTGGGGAGGATGAAGTAGCGCCAGAGATGATAAAATGGTTAGGAGAAAAAGGAAAACAATGGCTGCTTCTTATATGCAGGGAAGCATGGGACACTCAAAAAATCCCCAAAGAATGGGAAAATAATATTATATTTCCAATACATAAAAAAGGGGATCAAACACTGTGCAATAATAATTATAGACCAATATGTTTAGCCCAAACCAGCTTTAAAATATATACGAGAATATTAGAGATCCGATTAAGAAGTCAAATTAGAAGAGGAACAAAGCAGCTTTCAGACCAGGAAGGCAAGCAAATGATAATATATGCATTTTAAGAAGACTAATTGATAATACAATTGAAGCGGGATAAGAAATGTATTTAGCATTTATAGACTTGAAGAGCTTTTGATATAGTAGAAAGAGAAAAAATTTGGGGGGTAATGGGAGACTTTGAAGTACCGAAAGCTCTAATTAATATAATTAAAAGCACATACTAGACTGTCAAATTGAGAGTGCAGATAGGAGGTAGAAGATCGGAAGAGTTTTCAATGAAAAAAGGTATAAAACAAGGTGATAGCTTAAGCCCACTGTTGTTTGTTATTATTATGGACAAAATAGTGAAGGAAATAAAAAGACAAGGAGGACATCTGGACACGATAATAGGGTACAGGAACATGGTACCGGTCAGACTAAGTAACCTACTATACGCAGACGATATCGTACTCATATCAAAATCGAGAAATAAAATGCAGAAACTAAGAGTAACTAAGAGTAACAACCTATAACTACCTAGGAAGTATTTTAACAGAAGATGGAAAAATAGACGCAGAACTTAATAACAGAGCAAATAAAACAACAAGATTATATTATTCCTTAAATCGAACATTACTAAGCCATAAATACAAAGATGGAAATATACAACAAAATTACAGTACCAACTAAAACTTATGCCAGTGAGAACTGGGTACTGCAGAAAAAGCATGAAACAAAAATAAATGCAATGGAAATGAAATATTTAAGGAGAATAGCAGGAAAAACGGAATGGGACAAAGTAAGGAACGAAGAAATCAGAAGCATAACTAATCAAGACCCAATAATATCAAATATTAAAAAGAAACAATTGAACTGGTTTGGTGGCCACCTAGTAAGAATGAAGCAAGATAGAATAGCGAGAAATGTAATGGAAATGGGTATATCAAGAAAAAGACAAAAAGGAAGACCCAGGAGGAAATGGATAAACCAGATTAAAGAAATTGGAAAGAACAAAGGAAAGTCATTGGGAGAGATGAAGGCATTAGCCAGGGACAGAAAAGAATGGAAAACATGGGTTCAGGAAGAACTCCAATCCGACGCCTGAGAAGGCATAAGGATAAGAGAAAGAAAGAAAGTTTTATTCCCATTAAAAAAATTATATTTCAAATTGAACAAAGTACAGAACAGAGTGATAGATATGTCAGATGTCAACATTTTTGTCTTGAACAATCTCAAACATATCAATGAAGCAGAAATAAGAAGCTAAAACATGGAACAGCAAAAGAAGACTATTGACAACTTTATATTTAAACTAGTGTATTATAAGTTGCATAATTTTAGTAACTGAAGTTTTCCTTTTTTGTTTTGTTCCGCGAACATTGCAATTAACTATTATCATTTATTAGGTTCGTTCCAACCAGCAATTCTGTTATCGTACGTAACCAGTAATTGAACTACTGGGTGTCTCATTATATTCTGACTGTTTTTAAGAGCTTATATCTTCGAAACGGTTCTAGATAATAAGATGCAGTTTCCACAGTTAGGTTTGAAATTACCGTGAGTTTTGTTGTGACACATTTATATAAATGGCGTACTTCCGGTTTACCCGCTAGAATTGTGACGTATTTTCAGAATACAGTAGATGTAATTTTTTAAATGGCACACCCTGTATATTTAGCAATTTATTGGAAGACGCATATTTTAACCTTATAACGGTACTTTAAAGTTTAAAATCGGTGCACAGAAAGCGAAGTTAGATAACTTTAACTGGGATACTGTAATGATTCAGATAATATCGCGATCATTGACAGAACGTCACATATTGTGTTAGAACCAGTTAGAACAAGATGGTATTTTGAACCAAAATGTTCACTTTCAACAAGACTGGGCTCCACCCCATCATTCTAGCATAGCAAGAGAATCTGTTAACCAACAATTTGGAAATAATTGGATTGGTATTACTGGTCCAATAGAATGGCCTCCATATTCTCCAGACCTGAATGTTCCAGATTTTTTTGTATGGGGATTTGTGAAAGATAGAGTCTAAAACCCGATGCCTGCTAGATACTATTAAAAATAACATACGGCAGGTAATGGAAAATATTCCTCTTGAAATGCTGACAGCAGCATTTAACAACTTGGTTCGATTCCACAAAAGTATAGACCAAGAAGGAAGACAAATCGATCATTTGTTTTAGAGTGCCCTAAAACATGTTCCTATTTGTTTTTTACAGTTCACTTTAGCTAATAAAGTTCCAACTTTATATCTAAATCATTACAGTATCCCAGTGAAAGTTATCTAACTTCGCTTTCTGTGCACCGATTTTGAACTTTGAAGTACCGTTATAAAGTAAAAATATGCGTCTTTCAAGAAATTGCTAAATATACAGGGTGTCCCATTAAAAAAAATTACATCTACTGTATTCTGAAAATATGCCACTTTTCTAGCGGGTTAACCAGAAGTAGGCCATTTATATAAATGTGTCACAACAAAACTAACGGTAATTTTAAACCTACCTGTGGAAACCGCATCTTATTATCCAGAACCGTTTCGAAGAGATAAGCTCTTAAAAACAGTCAGAATATAATGAGACACCCTGTATTTAATGCGCATGCGTGAGAGAAATTAGTAAAGTTACTGGTAATCTATTACCAAACGGTTGGAGCGTATTTTCGGTATTTTGAGTTGCACCCATTCTGACGCACACATCACGGAAATAATAATATAATATAACCAGAAATGCACAAAGAATTATGTTAATACTTTGCCATGAACAATTGATTTTAATATCATTGAGAATATATTTTATTGTAGGTATTAACATTAATCAGAAAATAAAAGTATAAAAACAAGACATTTTATTTGTAATTGTAAAGCCTTCAGGCTTGAAAATACATAAAAATAAATACAACGAACTTATAAAAAACAAAATGGACACTTTCAACCTAAAAATATCAAATTAGTGAAACCTATATCAAAATATCACAATAATAGAAGTCTTTGTAACCTTGATATTTATGTATGTAAATGCGGCAAAATTATATGTATATTCTATTTTGACCATTTTTTCAATTATATCATAAGTAGAAGCAATTTAGCAGAATATAATGTGGTTTCGGACTCCATTCTTTCCTTCACGACTTCACAAAGAAACAGTCAGTGAGAAACGGTGCACACTATTTTCAAAACAGTTCAAAAAATAAAAAAACTCACTTTCATATCCTATTTACACTTTCCATTAAAAACTAATTTGACAGTTTAAGATAAAAATGTTGCCATTGTGCATGTTTCTTGATTTCAGAACTTTCGATACTCGCTATCAAGCAAGAATCGTTTGAACGGTAATTTTACTGGTCCACAAACAGGATGGAACAGAGAACTGATAGTAATTGATAGTTCCGAACCAGTAATTTCAGATTTTTTTCAACTGCGCATGTGCATTAGTAATATTACTGTGAATTACTGGTGGCTGGAACGAACCTATTATCTACTAGAATACGGAATATGAGACAGAATTAGTAACATCTTAGTTATTACTTGTTAGTAGAGTAATGAATATTAGTTGAAAGTTTAAATGTAAAAAAAGTACAAATTTATTTCGACAACAAAAACAACTGTAGACGAAACCACCAACTACTTGTCATTATTTTATTCTAACCGCTCTTATTTGCTTATTATAAGGGCTTCTCGCGACGTTCAAAAGTTACTAAAACAATTAAATTACACACAATTTTCCCTCAGTCTCATTTAAATTTCGTTTCTATTGCGTTTCTCGTTTTCAAAGGACCTTTAATTATGCTTTTCAAATGTTATATTATGCATATATATACACACCATATTTTAAACGTAACCCTCTTTTCTCTCTAGACCCCATTTGGGTTTTGTCAAGAAGTATTGTTGATTAATCAAGTTAATTAACACCTTTTCTACGCCATTTTGAGTTGCTTTGAACATTAGTTAACCTACAAGGAAAATTGCGGCTTTTTATCTTTCAGTTTAATTACATTTTCGCGAATCAATAAGATCGAAAAAAAATATTATGTAAAAGCATGTACTGCAACTCAAAAACAATCAAAAATCCCACACCGTATGGAAATTTCCCCACCTCCGACGTTACGCTTGTGATTGGTTGTAAACCAATTGGCAAATAGTTATAATAAATATACTGCTCCATACATCTAAACACAACTCAAGCCACCGGAGGAAGCAGCTAATGTTGTAAATCATTTTAACGACACAGTTCTTTTGTTTTAGCAGCCGTGTTGGCTGCGTTGGTTATTGTTTCCGGTTTTTATTGGCCATATTAAGCGAATCTTAGAGCTTAAGCCTGTTTTCAAGGCACACTTGGTATGTGACGTACGTTCAGCTAACTTTAAGCCTGGTTTAAGTTAAGCCAGATATTTTGACTGGAGTATATGTTTTCCATGTGCATTATTACCGGATATTATCGATGTTTCTTGCTTGATCATGGGTACTACTCATGCTCTCGGTGATAACAGTAGTGCTCTAGAATAACAGCTATTAAACCTCACTAATAAAATATTATGTATCTCTTTAATTTAAGAAAATATAAGCAAAATTTATCTAAAAAGTATGTTAAATATTACCTCTAATGACAATGTTGGTTTTAGATAACCATCATTGAGGATAAACTCAACAACTTCCTCTTTTTTGTTTAATGCAATAACTGTCATACCAGCATCATCATCAAAGGGATTTTCAAGCCCTACTAATGTTTTTTTGTTCAAAATGGATTCAAGAACTTGGTCTGCTTCATCTTTTTTAAATTTTTTTGTTGGAATAGCCTGGCCCTATTTTTTTGAGTAGAACATGTTCTGACGGTTTTTTTGTCTTCCAATATACGTGCGTATTTATTGGCAATTAAATTCATCAAGTACAATTTTTCAGTATTTATAACTCAACTTTTTCATCAAAAATTGAACTCATGTTTAATAATAATAAAAAATGCGTTCTTTTGAAACTTGTAGAAAACGAAATTGACATTTGTTGACATTTGTTGACATTTTCTAGATTAGGTTGACTACATTTCAAGATTTTTAGGGTGTTGCAAAATTTTTGTATGGCTTAACAAAGCCTCATCTATTTATCTACGGTGCATGATAACATAATTTAAGCCGAGCTTTACATTTCAGCCTGGCTTAACTAATTGCAGCTTAAGCTTGAAACGGAGAATATGGCCATTAATAGGGCATGTCCACCAACTGACAAGTTGACACTAATGACAGTCGCCCTGAGGATAAACAGTTATTTGGAGAGATTTTATATTTGTAATTTGGTTGTTTTGTAACCTTTTTATTATAAACTCACCTTATCATCAGTTTCAAATGAATAGTCAATCGTTAACATATGAGCAGAATAAAGAAGAGATTGTAGATCTGCGCCGGAAAAATTAACCGTTTTCGATGCTATGTCAGCTAAGGAAACCTCGTCATCTAAACTTAAATTTTTAGAGAGCACTTTCAAAATTTCTAATCTTTCTTCCTAAAATTCATTAAAATATTCTTCAATAGATTGTTAATCAATTATAAATATAGTTCATCAAATATATAAACCGTTTTCCTCATATTCCTTTGTATTGTGTCGTTCGTTTCTTGCTATTAATCCACTGACAATCACAAGTATAACTATTACAGAGGAATACAATAATGTACTTTTTCCGTCGACCGTGTATTAACCTATTAACGTTCTCAAAATTGGACAAAATCATACATTAATGACCCCTATTAATGCATGATTTACCTACATTAATCAACGATTTTCTGCAGGCAACCCAACGCACATCTTATACATTATATTTAAATTGACAGTTATCTGTGGTATAGGCAACCAAACATACAATAACGTCTTCAAAGAATGAAACCTAGTATAGAATACTTCTAGTTTTTGACTTACCTATCGTTTTTATTTTATTATTCTACAAAATTATAATAATATTATTACTGTTGAAACAATGAAACATCCAAAATATAACGTGAGAAAAACGAAAACAGTGACATTTGAATTCGCGACCTTCTGTGTGACATTTCAATGGCATATGACATTATTTATTTTTGACAGTACTTACCTATGAAACAAATAAATATTTTCAGTTTTTAAATATTGCGAAAAACGAATAAAGCTGATACGGTCGACGGAAAAGATTTGTAACTGAGACGAGTATAAAAAGGGCAATTACCAATCTCGAACGTTAATACACTTGTTGTTTAAATAACTATTTCAATTGCTTGGCAACATAGTCCAGTTATGACAGACATGAAAAAGGGTTTTAATACAGAACATGATGTACTTTACCTCATTCGGTAAAGGACACAAAATTTGCTTATCCAACCTTCCCGGTCTAAGTAGAGCAGAATCCAAAAGATCGGGTCTAGAAGTTGCTGCCAAAACGCATACACCCGTCAACGATTCCACCCCATCTAGCTGCGTAAGCAGTTGATTCACAACTCTATCTGTCACTCCTGTATTATCATGACCACGTCTAAAGCAAATGACATCTTTCAATTAACCCCTTTCACTACTGAACTTCATTTTATCTGACTTACCTGGGAGCTAAACTGTCAAACTCATCGAAGAATAGAATGCAAGGCTTTGCACTTTGAGCCCTGAAAGGAAAGTTATTAGCATCTAAATATTTTCCTTAAAACTTTTAAGGTGGGTCCGGTGAACAAAAAGTCAATAATACTCACCTATTTTGAACATTATCCGATATATTCAGTACAACACTCTATTATATTTATAATATAGCATTTTATAAAGTACCTATACATTTTTTATCAAAAAGTGACATGAAATCAACGAGGTAAAAAAGAGAGGAGAGAACATAACAGTATAAAGAATCATTGACCAAAGTGGCTTCTCAATATGGCCGATTTCCGTAAACAAACCAGAGGCGTACATTAAATTATTCAATTAGGGAAACAACATATGCATCCTTTTAAGGTGGTACTTTTTGTTGTTAGAGAATTGATACCATATTTTGGTACATTCAAAAATTTTATAACACTATTGTACAACTCAATATCAATTTAAATTTATACTAATACTCATAAATAACCTTTCTAATACTGAAAATCACTATTTTTTTAACGTGGCTTTTCAATTTGATACATTTCAATATATTTAGGATATCTATGTTGACACAAGAATTGATGGCTAATGTCACTAATGTGGCTTCTCAATATGGCGACTTCCGTCGAAAGTTGGTTAAATAACTACCACGCTTAACTTCCCTCTTTTTCTTTTACCTCGTTGCATGAAATAATGTTTGCTTGTCAAATGTCAAATAGTGACAAAACTATAAGTAAAGATGGGATTATTCAGCTTCCTAAAGTATCAAGAACTGAGCTTTTCCAAAGTATATATTATAAGAAAATTATATACTAACTTCTTTTATTCTACTACAGAACAGAAACAAATTTATCTAGGGCAGGGATGGCAAATATCGCTTTATTTTCAGACATTCGTCAGTCAGTAGTCTCTTGTCGCATATTTTAATTAATTTTAACTTTAATTTTGATCAAATGTTTAACATTAATTTTGATAAGACGGTTATTGCTCCATTAAAAACGGTAAATTTTCATTGCAAATTAGGTAAATAGGGAAGCTAACTTCCAATTTGAACACGCTTGACCTTGAACATTTTCAAAAATCTGCTGCGGCACTATTGGGGCACATTGCCTATTTAAGGTAGAATTCTTATGACTGTGGCACGGACATCAAAAAAGTTTCGCCATCCCTGATCTAGGAATAAATTCATTATCCTGTATAAAACCACAAAATGTTGTGCTGTTACCAAATTTTCAATACAAATGTTCTTCAAGAAGGGGAAGGAAAAATATTATATTCATCCTTCACCTTCTTGAACCCAGCAAATATTTCGTCGGATAAGTTTCAAAATATCTGTCAAAAACTCGTGTTTCCTTATAGTTCACCAGACCCTTTAAAGATTCCGTACTTTTGAAAAGTATCCCTTACGGCTTGTTCACTAGCTCCGATATATTTCGATAGTAATTCTGGACCTTTGATGGATATTAACCTCATACCGCATTGTTTTGCAACTGCCCCTGCAATCAGAGTTTTTCCCGTTCCAGGAGGACCATACAGTAATAATCCTGATTGTAAACGTAATGGGGCGTTTGAAAATATGTTGGGGTACTAAAAACACCACATTTTGAGAAATAATTGTTTTTTAAATATAATTTTCTTACCAGGCCTGGCCACAACAAATTTTCTAACAAAAGTTTTTTAACGTGATGTAAGCCACCGATACTAGAAAAATCGTTTTCACCGGGTGAATGGAATTGTACGTTTTGCAATGACATTACAGATGTGTTTTTCAGTGCCACATCGATATATTCTGGTTTAATTGCTTTTGAAATTATTTCGTTGGGTTCTAGAACCAAAACAATTTTAGGTTAATACAAAAAAATCTATTAAATTATACTTTTCCGTCGACTTTGTATTAACATATGCTATTAACGTTCTCAAAATTGGACAAAATCATACATTAATGACCTCTATTAATGCATGATTTACATGAATAAACGATTTTTCTACAAGCAACCCAACGCACATCTTATACATTATACGAGGCTTGTTCAATTGAAACCCATCTTTGGTCCAGGAAAAATATATTGACAGTTACAAATAACTACCACTACAATTGAGGCACATATCCCACTGTTTCACCAACCGATGTATACCCTGCTTATAGAATTATTGTGGCTGCTGCTGGAAGAATTCTTTCACAGCGTTTTGTACTTCTGCGTCCGACTGAAAACGGTTACCTTTTAACGCCTTTTTTAGTGGCCCAAAGATGTGAAAATCGCAAGGCGATAAATCGGGACTATAGGATGGATGCTCTAATATCCTCCATTTCTTTCGTTGCAGATTTTCTTTCACTACGTTGGCAACATGAGGCAGAGTATTATCACATTTGGACGGATTGTTAACAACAAACGCCATTTCAAAGTCACAATACTTAAAATCGCTGTCAAATATAAACGAAATAAACAGATCAGTGTGACGTTTGCATACACTACTAATGTTGGAAAACGTCAGTTGAATGATTACAATTGTTTCCAAGGCTAACCTGACCAAAGATGGGTTTCAATTGAACAAGCTGTGTATTTATATTGACAGTTACCTCTAGTGTAGGCAGTTACCTGTGGCGTAGGCAACCAAACATACATTTCAATCCCATTATTTATTTTTGACAGTTCTTAGCTATGAAACAAATACATATTTTTAGTTTTTAAATATTGGGAAAAATTAATACAATTTATACAGCCGACGGAAAAGCTTTGTAACTAAGACGAGTATTAAAAGGGCAATTAACAATCTCGAATATTAACGAACTCGCTCTGCTCGTGAGTTAAATTATCTCGATTGTTAATGGCCCTCATTAATACACTTGTTGGTTGAATAACTATTACATTCCCCCTTATAAAATTATATATTTAGTCCATAGGGGAGGCAAGGTGGTCCATGGCCCACCCTAATCGATCCACCCCAATTCCTTAAAATATCAATTGGAAACATTTCATAATTTTTAAATTCTAACGTTCTTTCAATGATACGAAGAAGCAGTTTTTTATTCTTAAAATGAATTGCGAGAAATTAAAGGGCCGCAATATGCAAAAGCAATGTTTCGGCGAGCACGGCTCTTTGTTTTTTTTTTCATCAAAAGATTCCGATTTGATATTTGGCACCCCTTATCTGTATCTGTAGAGTAGGGAGGGTGAGTGTGTAGGCTCACAGCACTTGTACATCCTCCCGAGGAGTTGTCCTCCAAGGTCATCGTCCATCCTGTCCTTCTCAGGAAGGTGGACAGGTCACTAGGAGACATCTCCTTTATATCGGCAGGTGTAGGACAAAACTCACCGAACACACACTCTCTTATTGACGATAATCCGGACACTCGCATAAGACATGCCTGACAGTTTCATCTTCCTGTTCACACATCCTGCATAGAGGTGTGTCCACTAGCCCCATAGTATGGAGGTGTTTCCTTAGTTGACAGTGGCTGTATTTGGATGGCCGTTGCTTGTAGAACCTTCGGTCCCCATGCAATTGCTCCATACATTAACATGCATTATCATTGCAGTATAGATCCAGGTGACCACACAGGGTGACAGACCCATGTGCGTCCCACTGTCCTCCGTCACTGCTCATAAACCACATATTATGCTCTTTTTGCTCTGCTGTGTAGATGACAGTTCCATATTAGTTTCCTGTCTAGGGTAATACTGAGGTATTTCACCTCTTCCGAAAAGTTTAGTTTGCTTTTGAAGATTTCAGGAGGTTTTAAACCCGATAAACTTCTTTTCCTGGTGAAAAGGACCATCTCAGTCTTTTTGGGATTGATCGACAGTGAGTGTTCCTTACACCATGTTTCAATTAATTTAAGCCCATCCTGCGCTCTATCGCACAGTGTGTTCAAAAATTTGCCAGTCTGCAAGATAACTATGTCATCTGCGTATGCAATTGTGTAGAATGCATTGTTGTTGAGGTGATTAATCAGGGTGTCTAGGACTATGTTCCACAGAAGGGGTGGCACCCACTAAGAAAAAAGTCTGCGCACGCCTATGATTTAGACCTACAAACTTACCATGTTTGTAGATTTCAAAAACGATTTTGTTACAAAAATTTATCAGATCCTGAAATACAAATCCTTCAGTCTTAATAGCTAATTCATTTATTAGATAATCCTCCAATATAAAATCTTTTAAAGAAAAATTTAGAGCAGCTATCCTGTCGACCTAAAAAAAATATCAGCGCCATATAAAAAGTCTACTAAGAACATAATCCATACCTTTACAAAATCTGATATGGGAAATATATTTTTAAATAAGTGAGTTCCTCGTGAAGAGAAGATATTTTTGTTTAGTTTATCTGTACTTTCACAAGAAGCTAAAATACTAATTTTCTTAGCACTGGATACACGATTTAATAAAATGTGAATCATCTCGCTAACTCTAGAAATAAAAATAGTGATTATTTTGTATTGAAAGGGTAGAATTTCTTGTCACCTGTTAAAGTAAATAGTATTAGGAGCGAGATCTTCACCATGAGCATTCTCGCATAGAACATGAAGATCGTCTAGGATTAAAAGAGATGGTTGATTTAAAATTAGCTCTGCAAAAATTCCTGATGTTAACTTTTCCAAAGAGTCCATAGTTTTACCTTTGATACTTTTACAGTTTATATGTTTTATAAAAATTAAGTGAGGATAATTAGTTAAGCATTTTGCAATTGTGTTTAAAATTGTAGTTTTACCAGTTCCTGGTTTGCCTAAAATACAAATAAAAAAATTGAAGTACGTGTCACGGGACACACGGTAAGAACTTTGGTTCCTTTTAAGCAATAATCAAATTTTTTGAATCAATAAATAAATACACATATATTAATATAAGAATTTATTTTACTCTGGATGAAACAATCGATTATTATCAATTATCATCAATTGATTAATAATCGATGATTTTTGATCGATTAACGATCGATTAAATAATCGATTATCAACAATAGATTAAATAGTCGATTATCAACAATCGATTAATAATCGATTATCAACAATCGATTATTATACTATTATATTATCAACCTTTCTGTAAAATTTAAACCCGAGACATCGATATATGGCGGCATTACAGTTTTCTCTAACCTATGAATCGCTGCTTCGTGTAAACACATAACGCAGGCACATAACGCAGCAACGTAACGGTCAGATCTTTTGCGCCGCGACCTCCGGTCGCTCCAACCTAACGTAAAGAACTAATTTTCAAAAATCTTCAAATTAAACAAAACGTTTTGAGCCACAATAAACACTAGCAAGTACTACAAACCTAACCACAGAAAAATACAAAAACTACTTACCTGTTATTAAAACATTATCAATATTTTCATCAGCTACAGAAATAACTTTAATAGATTCATTTATAATATCTTTAACATTTCCAGTGTCTTCTAAAATAGGCATGCTAATATCTTCCTTATTTAGTTTAGTATTTTTAACAACATGATCTATATTCAAAAAATATTTACAATTTCTAACAAGATTGTCATCAACAACACAGAATTTTGAGTCTTGAGGAGAGAATTTTGGACTGCATATTATGTTATTACCAATGTCAATGGGTATTTCACTGTTTAGTACAAAAGTTTTGTCGCTACCATCTGCTAAGTACTTTTTAAAAGTTTCTATAATATCTACTGTATAATTTTTATTTGCATTTATTTCAATTTCATTTACTAGTGGAGGGTTTTTAACAGGTTCTAATACTATACGTGCTCCTAACTGACATTCGTATATATCAATAATTTCCTGTCCAACAAAAAGTTCATTAAACGAAGTCAACTGTATCTCCTGAATGTCTTCTAAAAACATTAACTTGACAAAAATTTTTTTACTAAATATATCATCAGTTAAAAGACTTATTTGACAAATATTAGAAGATAACTGATTTTCAGGAATTGTGTTTCTAGATAAAAATACTGTAAATGGCTGTATTGATTTAAAAAGATCAATTGTTGGTAATTTTGTTAGGGGTACTACCCTGCAAATAAATTGGGATGGTTTAGTTATATATTTTGATAAAATATTTTCGTTAGGGTTAGTTTTAATAACATTCGAAAATAATTTCCAGTCCTCGTTATTTAGGGATTCATTGATTTCTGTGGAAGGAGAAATTGTATCTCTATTCTTAGGAATAGTTTGTTCTATATGCAGTTCTGTTAGAAAGTCCATTACACCTGGTGAAACTGGATGTATGCTATCTAAAACAAAATACTTTTGTTCAATATTAAAAATATGTATAAAACGTATGGTTGTTTCTTACCAACACAAACGGTAACATTTATATTAGATCCTATCCAAATAACAATTTTCTCTCCTTTGAATACCACCCTTATTTGACTTAGTAATGTATCTTGAATATTATCTGATAACATTTCCTAGAGTTGAAATGTATATTTTATATTATCGACTTATATTTGTGAATTTACTTACCATAACTTCATATTCATTTTGATTAACTGGGAACACACTAAGGTTGGAAATGGAAGGTAGATTTTCTATGGTAGAAACTCTGACTAAAGTATTATTGTCAATATTCAAACTTTTTGCAAATAGTGAATTCAGCCCAACATAGTTATCTTCAAGATCAATTGAAACATCCCCGATCGAAACAAAAAAATCATGTTTATGATCAACTGTGATGCGAACACACGTCTGAAAATCAATAATTGTAATTAAATAAATTGGGAAACATTTAGGTAGTCATTGCTTACACCTGTTTTTAAGAAGTTAAAATTGGAATTTATATGTAAAAAACAGTTTTTAACTGATAAATGTTTTAGTATTAAATTTCTTTCAAACATCTTGTGTATTTCTTTAGAATAAACTTTGAACTTATCATTATCCAAACTTCTTGTTTATTTTAAACTAAATTGTGGTTATGTTATTCTATTATTATTTCAAAGATTACACCATAGATAACATAGCACTGAGATTACACCTCTTTCACCCCACAGATTTATCCAGCTGCAAATTTTAAATTAGGTGAGATCCTGAGATTTATATTGGTTTGGGTTAGGTTAGAGTTCTTATAAAAATATCGTAGAGGCAATCTATCGAAAGAAAACTAAGAAAAGAACGAATTTTAGACAGAGCAAAGAGCATAAATATTTATTTCTGTGACTGATAGGCATAAAATGAAAAATTACAGAGGGACAGAAGTGTAGCTGTTTTCTGAACTGTCAGTAAGGGCTTTGTTAACCAATCAGAACAGATTTGACCAAAAACTGAGCCATTGATGCCGTGCTTCCGAACATAAAATCGGAATAAACTACAGAATGAATTTTCTTTAGTAAATTCAATTCCTAACCGCAACTATTGGAAGCTATTCCATAATTTTATCCAATTTATTGAAATTTCTGTTTAATTTTGGTAATCGAGTTTCAGTGAACTCACTTTCTAAGAGGGAACATTTTAAGCAGTTACGATACAAGACGTGTTTTTTTAAACATCTGACAACGCTGATCTTTAACTTCAAAGTATAACCGAATAACCGTCGTTTGACTATTAACAGCCAAACTGACAAACTTTAGCAGTGATTATAAATGTGGTATTTAATTTTTTACATTTACAAAGTTTTACTTTAGCACTCTGAATATTAAACATTTAGGTAAGTAGTGAAATTAAGTAATCATTTGACAATTAGAGAATGAACTTACAATTAATTATCACAAATTGTTAAATAGGAAATTTATTACTTATGCAATAGGGTGTACTTTTTATAACTAAGCTTTTACAACGTTCTTACTTTAGTTAGCGATGTAAAAGAAGCAATTGAATGCATGGATTTATTCATACAAAAATGCATATTTCTTAGCCACCCAAAAAAGGCGCTAAATAGCACCTGGATCATGTGAACCCATTTCCAGCGAGTTTGTTTTTATTGCTCTATGCAAGTTTTTTTCTGCAACATTTCGTCTACATAGTAATTGTTGTCTTCTTTTTATCAGCCGAGAGTGAAAACGAGAACTTAATATGTTGAAATAGACAAAGATAGAGATAGAAGAAAGATGTTGTTAATTAGTTATTCATAACAAAACGGTATTTTCAAATTTTAAATAACGTTCTTTCTGTTTATATCTTAAGAGAGCAGTTTTAGTTTAACTAATCTAATTTATATTATACAATTCATTTTTCTGGGGTTGAAATATTTTGAAAAATATTGAAATGATTATGAATTTTCAGTTTAAGAATACAGAAAAAATCTATAGTTTAGATCTAGGTGATAATAATTATAGAAAGTTTCATCACATTCTTCAAACTCACAAGTAAAGTAAATTTCTTGGGAAATCTACTTGGAATGTTTCAAAATAGAATTAGGTACATTTTTTTAATGTGGCTATAAATGTTGCTTCTATATTACAGCAATATTATTTACTATTTGAATTTGAACTTAACACCTATTTTCTTACTTTTTAATTCAAGATCTTGTGATATTACACTCCTAGCTCTAAAAATATTTCTGTAACAAATACATATTTTTGACATTTTTACATAGGTAATGCCTTTCATCAAAATGAGTATAAATATCCAATTGATAAAGCAAGAACACAGCAGATATCTAACTTTGAAAAATCATTTTGGATTATTTAGTGTTAATTGAATAATTTTAAGATATAAAACTCCTGTCTTTACTTGTTTAATTCTGAAATTAAGAGCCTTACATTGTTTATTATAAAATCTTAAATTCTACACTGCTTTCTCATTTTTTAACCAATATATCACTTTTTAGAATTACAAAATGGCTCCAATTAAAGCTAATCACAGTAGTATTATACCTCACTTTTCTTTGAAAAATAGAATTTCAACAAGAAGCAAAACGGGTTTACAATGTTCTAATACAAAGGAACTAGAGGTTAATAAAGATACTAGAATGAAACGAAAAGCTGACTGTTCTCCTTCCAAGGAAAACATATCAAATAAAAGACCTGCCTTTGCTGAAAGAAACATTAACATTACTGAAATCTTACAAAATAAAACTACAGATGTCAAGGCAAAGAAAACCATTACAGTTAAGAAGGTCACTACACATATGAAAATATTACCTTCCATTAGAACTGTTCACAAAATTAAACATAAAGAGAATTTGGAACCTCCACATGCACCTGTGCAGAAGGTAAATACAACTTATTATGTGTGTATGATGAAAACAATTTGTATGTATTAATTTTAGATACTAACCAGACAGTCGAAAGCTATAGTTCCCAACCAAACCACAACAAAACCTAAGGAAGTGGTTTTAAAAGAGCTTAATAAAATTAACAAAAGGCTCAGCAATGAATTTGAAAAGACTGAAGACACTTTATATTGTACTGCATTGGAAGATGGGTATGTACCAAATAAATAATTCATGAATATATTGTCTAGTCCTCGGTCTAGTCTCTAATATGAATTGATTCAGTTTTCATGCATGAAATTACTAATTTTTACCATTTTTTGTTGATATTATAAATATTTAATGTGTCTCACAATGTTACCTTATAGGTATTCATAGATCACCAATTTCATGATTCTTGAACTTCTATGTAAGGCAGCTTTCTTCTGTTTGCGTATTTCATTATTATTTTTGCTGTTTTGTAGTGTATATTTATATACAGTGTGGAAACCACTTATGGAATAAAATTCTTTGTCATTATTTTAGAAAATTATAAAAAATGCCGAGACACGTCACCCTGTATATTTGCATATTTTTGAAATCCTCTTAATGAACTGATTCCAACAAACTAAATAATGCATGGTCAATTATGAATTATACAGGGTGAAATTTTAACATCAATAATTTATTACACTTGAAATATTGGTAGGTACCTATTTTTTAAATTAGCTAAATATGGATTTATCAAAATTTTAAACTAACTAATAACTAGACTTATTTGTGTATTAAACAAAACCTGCTACGCCCATGAATTTTATCATAAATACCTAAAAATTGTCTAAAAACGCCAATAATTAGACAAATTCGGTAAATAATGTGGATTGTTTTAAATCTGTAAATAATGTGGATTGTTTTCTATTCTGTCAGTTGTTGATGTGTTGACAGTTTATACTGAAAAAGTAAAATCTTTGTCACACTCTTTCCTTGTCGACATAACAATGAAATATTTAACTGAGACTCACCGAATTGAGATTTTAATGATGATCGGGTACGGGGATAACTGCAGAAGTCAAGTTGAAGTGGCAAACTTATTTAATCACAGTAACCCCGAATTGCCTAATATTTTACAAAGTACTGTGTCTAAAAATCATGCACAATTCAGAGAACTTGGACATGTCAAACCATTGAAAAGAAAACCACACTTCGTTGAAGATGATGTGAAAGCGGATATTTTGTTAAGTGTCGAAGAGAATCCAACTTCAAGTATACGTCAAATTGCCCGTGAAAATAATGTTAGTCATACAACAGTTCTAAGATGTCTTCATAAAGAAAAACTTCATCCCTACAAATTAACTTTTGTGCAGGAGTTAACAGAAGACGATCCAGATCGTAGAATGGATTTTTGCGAAAGATTGATGAATAACCTGAGCAGAAATAAGATAGCTCTTGGTACCATTCTTTTTTCTGACGAATCAACATTCACATTGACTGGAGAGGTAAACCGACAGAACTGTAGATATTGGTCAGCAGAGAATCCTAATTATTGGATGCATGAGACACCACCTTTCAAAAGGTGAACGTTTGGGCCGGTATCATAGGCGACCATATTATTGGTCCTATATTTATAGATGGAAATTTGACAGCTGAAAAATATTTAAATATGCTTAGAAATGAAGTTATTCCTGCGTTGGCAAACTTATCTCCCAATGCAATAGATCCTAGCTTACCGAGTGATAATGGTAAGAACTTATTTAGATGAAATCTTCCCCAATAAATGGATTGGACGTAGAGGTACTATTGAGTGGCCAGCTAGATCGCCAGACCTTACGCCGTTAGATTTTTTCTGTGGGGTTATCTCAAGAACAAAGTATATGCAACACAACCAACTAGCATTGTAGACCTCAAAGACAGGATAACTACAGAAATACGGAATATTTCACCTCAAACTTTGAACAAAGTTTAGGAGGAGTTCTATAGGGGACTGTGCTATTGCCAACAACTAGGTGGAGAACATTTTGAGCATTTATTTTAATGTACTAAAATCAAATACATCAGGTATTTTATGTATGTGTTTAATAACTGTAAAAATAAAAATTTCACCCTGTATAATTCATAATTGACCATACATTATTCTGTTTGTTGGAATCGGTTCATTAAGAGGATTTCAAAAATATGCGAATATACAGGGTGGTTCATTAAAAAAAACAACACCATCTATGGCATACTTGCGTGAATCACCCTTTACATTTACATTTATGTTTACATAACGCACAACTCAATTCAAAAGTTGACGAGTCTCGGCAATTTTTATAATTTTCCAAAATAATAAAGAATTTTATTCCATAAGTGGTTTCTGTATAAGAATTGTGTGGTTTTGATGATATATGAAAAATATAACATTATAATCACACAGTTCTGGTAATGAAAGTATCTACCTCAGCGCTAAGAAACAACATAATTTGAGATCGAACAGAAGCACAAGCATAGATATACCAGAAGTCCAAAATGCTGGCCAATGCCCCAAACAAAACCTAGAAAAGCAAGATGAGAAAATGTCGAACCTTTCCATAGTTGCCAAACAAATGGAATTGAAGCTCAACCTGGGTAATCACAATGTACCAGATGACGTAGAAGATTTTGACAAAGAAAATTGGGAAGATCCTTTCCAAGTGTCACATTACGCTATGGATATTTTCAATTACCTTAAAGAAAGAGAAGTTAGTTCGGATTTATATAAGAAAAAAATATAATTTTTCTTATTGATGATTTGTTTTTAGGAGCAATTTCTTGTACCCGACTACCTCGAACGTCAAATTTGTCTTTCACGTTGGATGCGATCTCTCCTCGTCGACTGGATGGTTGAAATACAAGAAAGTTTTGAATTGAATCACGAAACACTTTATTTGGGTGTGAAATTAGTCGATATCTACCTCAGCAGAATGACTGTAGGAAAAGAAACTTTACAACTTGTTGGCGCTGCCGCGATGTTCGTATCTTGTAAATTCGATGAGAGAATTCCACCGATGATAGACGATTTCTTGTACATATGCGATGGAGCTTACACAAAACGAGAATTGGTCAGGATGGAGATTAATTTGTTGAAAGTATGCGGTTTCGATTTAGGAATACCGATCAGCTACAGATTTTTAAGGAGATATGCTAGGGTAAGTAAGAAGAAAA
>CAJUYI010002989.1:2117-22721 GCA_910591695.1 Galerucella pusilla | reverse complement strand
ATCAAAAATAATCGATTGAAAATAGTCGATTAATCAAAAATAATCGAGTAATCGAAAATAATCGGTTAATCGAAGGTAATCGATAAATCGAAAATAATCCATTCATCGGAAATAATCGATTAATCAAAAATTATCGATTAATCGAAAATAATTTACTTTTAATATAAATGGATAAGTATCAAAAAATGATAAAGATGCATGTTAAAATGTGTAAATCATCTATTAGTGTACTGAAAGAAATGATCTAATTTCTTGATAATGGCAGCAGGAATGATATAGAAAAATAGATTCCCATTTAAAACTAAAAAGTAAAATATATATTATACCACAACGTACAGTTTTGCTTTGCTTTTACTGTGAATCAAACTACAATGCTACTTGATACTTTATTTTCACAAATTCCAGCTACCGTTATCTAGAATTATGAAAAATAATCAATCTTTTTTTAATTCCTTGGGAAATTAAACCACAAAAAAAAAAAAGTTCTGTTGTGTCAGTTAGGGATAAAAATTAATTTCTACTTATTTTTTCTTGACAACGGTAGCCGGAACGCTACCGAAACGTTGAAATAAAGAATTTAAAAATATTGTGGTTTAATTTCCCAAGAAATTAAAAAAAGAATGAATAATATACCACAAAGAACATACAGAAGATATTTAGAATCAATCTTCGATTAATCGAGTGTTTCCGATCAATCGATTATTTTCGATCCACCGATTTTGTCCAAATATTCGATTTTATCGATTAATCGATATTTTTCGATTATTTGGTTATTTTTGATTAATCGATTATTTTGGATCGTTCGATTAATCGATTATTTTAGATTAATCGAGTGTTTCCGATCAATCGATTATTTTCGATCCACCGATTTTTTTCCAAATATTCGATTTTTTCGATTAATCGATATTTTTCGATTATTTGGTTATTTTTGATTAATCGATTATTTTGGATCGTTCGATTAATCGATTATTTTAGATTAATCGAGTGTTTCCGATCAATCGATTATTTTCGACCCACCGATTTTTTCCAAATATTCGATTTTTTCGATTAATCGATATTTTTCGATTATTTGGTTATTTTAGATTAATCGATTATTTTGGATCGTTCGATGAATCGATTATTTTAGATTGTTCGATTAATCGATTATTTTTAAAAAAATATATATATATATATCGATCACCCGATTATTTTTCGATTAATCGATTATTTTGCCAACCCACCCCTAGTAGCAGCTGCAGCAACAATTAAGTTTAATATAAATTTGAATTCTTAATATTTTACTTACTATCAGTTTTCCCATCACTCAATAAACTGGAAGCCATCACTTTGTTCTGCTTCTCCCACACTCTCTTGGTTCTTCTTAACCTAATTTTTTGCTTCAGATCTACTATTTCGGGATCACTATCATCTAACTGTTCTTCAACGATATTGAATCTTTTCTTACATCTAATTTGTTCCATTGCGGAAATAATTGCTTCAGATACACTAAAATGCGCATTCTCTCTATCTAATTCTGCATTAGTTCTAGCAAAGTGACCGGAAGTTAAAAATGATAATAAACTTTGACCTTTGCTAGGTTTCGGAAAGTAGCCAGTTGCTGGAGGAAGTACACTCATTCCTCCATCTTCGATAAACGTTTTTTTTGGTAGCTTCTTGTAATCTTTTTCTCCGGGCATGGGCAAGAATGAATCTACTACAGAGAGAGTAGAAAGTGAAGTATTCAAATCTGATTTGGTTTTAACCTTTGGTATTGAAACTGATGAAGTTTGTAACTCATCATTAGTAAGGGTTGTACCACTACTATGTGAACTGCTTAGAGGTGGAGTATATTCTATTATGTTCAAGTTATCAATTAAGACATGTTTTACTTCAGAAGATTTTGGTAATTCAACTTGCGCATTTCGTTTTTTTCTTATTCTAGGTTGTAAACTCCTGTAGTTCTAAAAACATTATTTATTTTTCAATTGCCCTCCAAAATAGCCTTAATATATAAATTAGTGAGTATGTTATACAACACCAGATAGAAACAGATTAATAAGTATATGAATATAAATATAATCCTCGCAAATTCATAAAAAATACCAATAAAATGATAATAAATGAATAGAACATAACTAATATCTTACCTTAGAAACAGACAAAGAAAGTTTTTTGGAATGTATTGGTGTATTAGAAGTAGTTTTACTTTCTGAACAAGCCCTTTTTTTAGTTGTGTGCTGCTCCAACAAATTTGGCATACTGTGCCATGTTTTAATCTTACTTTTTACAAAACCCCCCTCATTTTTTCCAAGCATTAATGTATCATTGACACTTACTACAGTTCTTCGTCTAGTATTTAATTTCTCTTTGTATATTTTTTGCATGTGATTGTCAGGGAAAGAGGAACATCTTCTATGAACTTTCAAGAATTCTTTTGGTTTTTGAAGAAATAAATATGGACTGATATCTGACATCAAACTTGCTTGATTTCTTTCTAATGCTCTCAGGCATATCAATGTAGCTTCAGCATATTTTTCTTGGCAGAGAAATGCATATGATTGGTAGCAATTGGATAAATGTGTTTTATCAGATAACAGCCATGAAAGTTTTTGTGAAAGTGAATGATTTTCTAAACTTCTGTATAACCATATTGCTGATTTATCACTTTTAAGATGTGAAGGAATATGTGGACGATATTCGCAGTCTATTGAAAAATAAGATTTTGTATTTTCCGGTTGCAGCCATTCCAAACCTTGGATGAATTTATAGTATCCTGGTACCTAAAATATTTTATCAATCATGTTGAGGTAATTAAGCAGGATAAACAATTACACTGAGCAATCAAATACTTACTTCTGAACACTTACACCCATGTTTAAATATTTTATCGACAATGTTATGAAACCTGTTTAGCCCACCAAAAACTGACCAAACATTAGCAATCTGAGTCATGAGTAATCCTTCCACTGTACTCTTTAAATCCCTCAGTAATTGCTGATATTTTAGCGTATACTGGGACGGTTCACTCATGATGACAATTTGTTATTTTGTTTAAACTACGGTATTAAATTACATTGTATAAAAAAATATTGCAATAATTGAATTTTCTTCTGTTCATCTCGTAATTATAAGTCGTAATTTGCATCTTTCAAAACACCCATTTTTTTATTTGATGTTTGCTTAATGTCACAGACTGACATTTATAGTGCCATTCTCAGCTGTTTCTTACAGGTCTACAAACTTTATACAAATTTGAATTATTATTATTTTTTCAAGTCTGGAGCGTATTCTTATCTACCATTGTCAGATAATACCAGTTGGCTCTATAAAGCATTATAGTATGTTAACATTAACGGAGTCCAAAAAAAAACTACGAAAATGAAGCTAGCTGGATTTTTGGTGGGGTACTCTGTGGCTTGCACACCAACACATGTATTTATTTCTGTGGTTTTGCAGTGACACTAAAGAAAAGTGAGGTTAAGTTTCTTAATTAGGAAATTAAAAAAGTGTTGGTGATTACTTTAAAGCACAGATTTATTATTGATTAAAACCAAATGTTTAGACTAACGGCAAACGTAAGTTCGTTAGTAGTTAATGAAATGATAAATTATACAAAATATGAAACTGTAAGATACCTTAGGAGAAGAAAGCCCATATCCTTAGGAACCGCAAAAACTAAGTTATTTAGAGTTCCAAAGCGCCCTAGCATCCCGGAGGATGAAAAACTTGAACTAATGAGGCTTTTTAACAATTACCGCACAACAATGAAATCTTTAAGGTAAGCACTTGAATTAAAAATATTATAAAGGCTTAAATAAATAAACTTTTCTTGCTCCTATTGTAAATAATCATACATTTTGTAGGTATTTTTTCATGGTAAATCATAGTACAGAATTTGCACAAGTAAGTGAAGACCCAGAAGAAAGCAGAAGACAATTTTTGGAAGATTTTGACAGGTGCTCAGTAATAAACGCAAAATGGAATGAAAATCAAAAAGAATTACGAGAGAAAATTATTTCCAAACAGCATGAAGAACAAATTGAATTTGCACTGCAAAGAATTGAGTCTGAAAAGGAAAAAGTACAACAGAAAAAGATTCAAATAGAAGAAATTGTGAAAGTAGAAAAGGAAGCCTCAAAACTTTTTATCACTCCACAGAATATAGATGAAGCTATCGAAAGAGCACTTGCTACTCCAGTAGATTATAATTTCGCATTAGATTTAAATGGTGAAAAAATTGTAGGAAGCGATACTTTGAATGAAAAAGATAAAGTTAGTGCTAAACAGTAATACAAACAGAATAACCTGATATATAAGCTTTATTGAATCAATAAATAACAAACAATATTCAGTTTCAACAAGTCTTTTATTACTTTACCAAGTGTTGGTAGAAAGCAGCTCATTTCAACTGTATAATATTGCCTATTCCCAAATTGTTTATTATTAGAAAATCATTCGAGTCTTGTGCATGTTTAGTTGCCTATATCACCCTCGTTGATTATTGAAAAATCATTAATTAATAGGTGGTCAGGGGTGATGTGTACATTTAATTAATTAATATAACTCAAGCCCCAAGATCACTGAAGATGATTTCCATAGACAAAATTATATTTCTCTATGATGATTTCTTCTCGTAGTGTCTCGAACAAGCTTATCTATGGTTTCGTACTGTGACTTGAGTAGGTCCATGTTATCTATCAGTAGGTCATCTCTCTGTGCTGTAATTTTCTCTAGAAGAAGAAGAACATAACCTTGCTTAGTCTAAAAGTTTCTTCAAATTAAATGTTTAAATTTAAGATAATTAATATCACAAATATTGAGACTAATAATTATAAAAAGCTTACATTATGAATCAGGAAAGTAGTGAATCTGAACAAGAACCCAGAAGTACAGTGAAAGTTAAAAAACCCCCAAAAAGAGGAATCATATATCTATCTACTATTCCACCATATATGAACGTTACAAAAATTCGTGAAGTGCTTAGTAGTTTTGGTACTGTAGGAAGAATATATTTACAGTTAGCAGATAAAGGTTAGTAGAACCATATTCCTCATTCCCCTTGTATGAATTGGTCAGTATAAATATTTTATGTTACAGAAACCAAAGTATCTCGTGACAAAGAAACAAAAACCAAAAAAAAACGGAAAGTAGCAAAAAAGTTCACAGAAGGCTGGGTAGAATTTGAAAGGAAAGCTGTAGCCAAAAAAGTAGCAGCACTTTTAAACAATACACAAGTTAGCAATAGAAAAAAATCAAAACAGTACGATCATATTTGGAGTATGAAGTATTTATCAAGTTTTAAATGGACTCATTTACATGAAAGGTTGGTTTATAAAGTGCAAACAATCGTCCCCAATTGCTAAATTAGAACACACCATATATAAAATGAAAATGTATTTGTTTATTTTTAGATTAGCATATGAAAAAGCTGCTAGAAGACAAAAATTGAGAGCTGAAATTCAATTGGCTAAAAATAAAAGTAATTTCTTTACATCTAATGTAGAAAAAACAAAGAAAAACAAAACTGCTGTTAATAAAGAATTTGAAAATATTGAAGAAAAGTCTAATAAAAATCCAAAGGAAATACAATCAAAAAATGTTGGAGATCGAAAAGAATTTTTACAATCACTCTTTTAAGTTACAATTTGATTGGTTGTGTATGTTGTATATTTGTTTAAATTTGTACAAAATAAATGATAAGCAGTTTTAAAGAGTATACTTTTGATATGCTACTCAAGATATTTTCCTGTAAGATATTGGTTAAGTTTAAAACATTAGTTGTATTGACAGTTGTGTAAAGACTTTTTTAACTGAAATTTTCTCAATAACCAGACTAACTTTGAAACAAGATCCTATAAAGTTATGTAGATTTGATTCAGTGGACCAAAATCAATTATTGTATATTTCTTTGTTTAATAAAAGATATTGTCAATGACTTGACTTGAGTTTCTTTTCTAATTCCCAGTACCTTAATTCTACCACCGACAAAACCCCACGTATTTTCATTGTCCATAACGTCAACACATTTTTCTAGTATGCTGGACAAAGCAAGAAAAGTAAAAAATAAGTCACCATGTCTTGTGATAATCTCAGTCATTACTTTTCTTATACTTTCATTTGGTGAAGGATAAATTTTAGTTTGTTGTTGAACGTTTTTCATATTCATGTATTCTACAGCTACCTACATAAAAATCATTGAATGTGCTTGTAGCTTTAATTTATTTACAGGTCAACTGTAATCTTTATGGATTGATAAAGCTAAGTATATTTTTAGATGCTTTTGTGGTGTACGCATATATGCTCACAACAACGCTCAATTAAGCACGCACCTCTAAAACGTATTAAAAATGCATATAAAAGCTCTCTACTCTGCTGATATCTATATCAACTTTTTTCATGTTATTTACGGAAATACCCATTCAATTTAACCGCCAAATTCCGTTGCGCTTTTACAGACAAGCATAGAGCAAAGTCAAGAACACCTCTAAGAGGTAAAGTTTATTCAAAATAGATTGTAGAACCTCTATAACTCTAACTGATACTGCAAATATTGTTTTCTTTAATTATCACTTTAGAATGCTACACTGAGCATGGCTGGTTGCCATAATTTCCGTATCCTTGGTTAAAGTGAGGTTACGGTTGTGTTTTCACAGTTGGGAACTACACAGTACTTATTATAATTCTTCTTTTTTACCTCGCGCATCTTATTATTGAAAAAATGAACTAATTGTAGTACTAAAAGCAAACTAAATTAAAATATACACAATACAGAATAAAGAGAGTGTTGTCAGTTGGCGCCACGGACATACCTATTTATACGCGACCGATTGAGGACCAAGAGAACCAGTGACGTAACACTACTGATCTTAGCATTGTATGGACGTAATTGAAATACCATAAGAAAATTATACTCTGATATTTCAAAGGGAATAAAGCATTATGGATCATGGATAACTCAGGAAATACATTGATGCTATTAGAAACAATTTAATAGTAAAGGTTGCCGGAATTTGAATATTCCCTCCTTAGAGTGATCGCAGACTCATCCCGCCCACCCTTTGCCCCTCAAAGGATCTCTATATCTCTACGACATGTCTCCAAATAATGACAGCGCAATCAAAACCACCCCCGCGCATGCTTCGGGTGCCAATCAATAATCCCGCCTGGTGACGTAACTTCGTCCTCATCTCCTATTGGTTTTCTCCCGTTTCTTCCCATTATTTATGAAAAGTGTATGAATGGGTAATAGCAGCCGCGGTACTCGGGCTCGAAATCCTGATAAAGAACAACTAAAATATTTTTGCTTTCGGCGGAGGGAAATAGCGGAATTCGTCCCCGAATTACCTCGTTTGGGGTTCGGACTGCGTGAAATGACGGAGTGTTTTGTGGTAGAAGATGTTGGGGCGCTAGCCAAGGGGTAGTTTTTCGGTGATGGGTGATGTCTGAAAAAGGCCAGCATGGAGAATACAGGGCCCGACCTGTCTCATCTTACTCCGGAAGAACGGGCTATCATCGAGTCGGTTATGATGAGGCAAAAACAGGAAGAGGAAAGGGAACAAGAGATTCTAAGGTAGATTATTCCATATTCTACTCAATTCATCTATTTCCCTTTTTACGTCCAGCGATATTTTATTCTGTATTTGATATTATTTATCACTCGATAAAAATTTATTATTTATATTAAATACATCACCTTTATTATAATCAATTATAAATATATGATTGTTATTAAATGAATGTATGGCAAACAATAAAGATATTGCGCAAAGGGCCGCTGGAGATCGTCGAAGAAGTTACTGGGTATATTATATTCGACGAGATACTTCCGTTTTCTTAACGCGTAAATTTATAATTTATATTATTTCATCCAAATATAAAGCAATTTATGATTTTGTAAGTTGTTGTTAATCTTCAACATATGGTACCTACAAGTAATTTGAGTATGAAATATGATTTATTAACTATGATAAATCAGCTTTGGTATGATTATTGATACATAAAAATATGTTTTCTTTCAATTGAATGTTATTGTTAATACCAAAACAAATGAGAAGATAGAAATATTTTACTAGGAATCGGATCTAGCGAAGAGCACGTTCTAGGAGCGGTTTTTACAAGGATATAACTTTTTGTTTATTCTAGAAATGTTGTTAATGAAGCGTGTTTCCTATTTTTTGTGGAATTTTATAACCTAATTCGACATTTTTCAACCTTCAACCCCCTTTGAGTATGATATTTACAGCCCCTAATTATTTAAATGTTCAGTGGGGACCTGTGGTATATAGTTCCATTGACTCTCTTTTCACAAATGTGATCGTTTTTAAAGCGTGAATGACCAAATTAATTTTATGGGAATCCCAGAACCCACCAATTTGTAATTCTTGTGTTTTTAAAAACTTATACGTTTAATGCATAAATAAAAAATAAAAAACAACTATTTAACGATAATTACACATAAACAAACCAATGTTAAACAAACTACTACACAGTCAAAATTACAAAAGGTCATCAAAATCACGCTGTTCGTCTGACACGGATCATTCGTTTGTTACTGTCAATCAGTATGTTGAATCAGGAGTGTAGAAATATGTGAAAATATAGAGAGTGTTTCATTAACATTTTGTTTTTGCACAATTTCCAGTTGAACCGGATGTCGACCGTACTGATTTCACAAGTGAAATAATTTAAAATAAGTCCCAATATATAACCCATCAAAATTTGAACTAAGCATAGTCACCCATTCAAAAGTTACAGGGATGGCATACTTACGTATATGTTTTTTCTCCGCACATAATCTTATCAACGAATTTTTAATAAAATCAAAATGGCTAATCGCTAACATTCATCGTAAAATGAATTTGAAAAAATTTAATTTCTTTTTCAAATAATACGCGTTGTTATTTCCCGATTTTCTTCATCCGCAACTTCTTTCTTTTGAACTCATTGCCCTTTTTATCACTGCTCACCACTGGCGTAACTAGCTATCAGACCTGGGGGTCTATAATGATGTGATCTAGCCCATTTGTGAAAAATTTTATTGGAAATAACAGCCTGTGAGTTATTTGAAAAATTGTTTATGTCTATTAGCAAAAAATTTAACACCAAAATAATCCTCCAGACTAAACAAACTTTGAAAAATCAAATCACATGTTAGACATAGGGCTAGATAGTCTTCTGTATCTGTAAGATTCTGAAGGGTGGGTGACCCCACTGCACTTGGGCCACAATTGGCTGATTGTGCATCCTTCTGAGGTTCAGACATCCTTATTTATTGGGTAATTCCGATAGCCAATAAAAATTAATGAAAGTATCCCGACAAAGAATTAAGGTCCAATGCGCTATGACCCCAATTTCCGGTTTTCAAAAGTAGTTTATATCGGCTATAGATATTTTATAAATCTAACCACAGGTTTTTCCCGAGAGTCTCAATAAACGTCTTAACATAATAAAAGTTATGACAGCAATCGCTTTTTGTGGATATTCCCTATGATTATAATTCTTGTAATATTTTTTAGTGGGGAAAAGGATTCTGAAGGTTACCTCCAGCAGAATCTCGCCAGAAAGGGACAGTCTGCGTTAAGTGATGAGAAACATTCTGTGTTGAGTCTGCGGACAGTCTGCGTTAAGTGATGAGAAAGGTCAATCATAGCCGACGCCGACAGACCAATGAAAGTGCCAGGTCCCTAGAGTTGTTGGGAGACTGCTTTCCTGGTTAGTGAGTCGGCAATGTGGTTACCTTTCGATTTACTGTGGCCCTTGATCCAGCCTAGAGTGAGTTCGTTGTTGCTACAGGCTTCGATCAGGGACAGAGGTGACACTCCAGTACTAGGCCTGATGTGGTACGTGGTCTGTTCAGGGCTAGTAGTGCTTGTCTACTATCCTTAAGGATGTGAATTTTATTACCTGTGGTGTTTCTTTTGGTAATCTCTTTTGCGGCGATGTAGATAGCAGTGAGCTCTGTTTGAGCAACGCTGACATTACAGCCCATCGCCCATTTAATGTTTAGATTGCAAGATAGTCTTATAATTAATTTTAATTTTCTATCCTGCTGTAAAAATACTTCCAAAAATACTTGGGGTGCCCTGTTCCCCCCTATAGTTACGCCTCTCCTGTTCACAAAAACTCTTAAATAGCACCACCAAAAATATATTTATACATTTATTTAGAAATACATAATAAAATGCAAAAACGTATTAAAACTGCTTTGAAGCATTTCTCTTAACTTTTCTTTTATTTCTAGACGCATTTTGTTTTGCTTCTGCAGCAGAAGTTTCCGCCTTTTTCGCTGCATCTTTGGTTTTACCTAAATCGGCTTTTGCAGATTGGCTTTGTTTATTAAGCTGATCTAACTTTGTTTTAGCCGCTTCTAGTAGCTGCTCTTTCTCGCTTATTTGCGCGTTAACACCTTCTAAAGTTTGTTGAGAATTTGCAGCGTTACCTTGTGCCAATTGAAACGTAGTTTGGAGCAATTTTAGCTCAGCCTGTGATTGCTGTGCAGACTTACTGGCCGATTGTTGGGTTTGTTGAAGATGTTGTAAACTGGAAGTTTCCTCACTTATAACTATTTCAGCTTCTTTAATTTCTTCTTGTATTTCTTCTACTAATACTTCTTTTCCCGAAAGAGCAGCTTCGGCGGCTTTTGCTGCTTCCGATGCTTTTTCTGCCAGTTGCTCTTTAACTTGTTTAGCTGCTTGAAATCCGGCTTGCTGTTGTGCATCTTCAGCAGCTTTGGCTTCTTGAGCAGCCTTCAAGGCTATGTTTGAAGCTTGCAGACCAAAATCTTTGGTTTCCTGTTTTGAATGACTAGGACACTCTGTACCTGCAAGAGGTGATTGTTATTTATTAGTTTTTTTTGATAATTACCTTTTGCCTTACAATAAATTACAGCGAAGTAAACGCTGAATATGTATATATATATTTTCATTATTTTGACTATCATTTTGAAAATAGTTTTGACCGCTTTGACGTTATAAATATACCACTTATCTATGGTTTTGTCGTAATGTGAACCATAGACTACTCATGCAACTAGTGTAACTTGAAAGAGAGTGCAGGGGTGCTATTCTCGAGTCAATTGCGTATACGAAATTTGATGGTCATCGACAATTTGCGTATGACTTGTAGTTGTAGGTATTCTCGAATCGTAGTATACGAAATAAAGCATCCGCCAGTCGTACGAATTCACACGTATGGGTACTAGGCATACGAATCTTGTATGCGAATGCGAGTTTTCATAAGGGGCATGCGCATATGGCATCTTATGATCAAAAAGAAGGGGTTAACCTCTATTTTTTGTTATGATTGTGTAAAGTTTGAAATGAAATTTCAAATTGATTTGTTTTTTGTTTGATGTGGGTGGATGGACAAGTCAATTTTATGTGAATAATAAATATCTCAGTTGAGTTGAGTTGAGTTGTGAATGGCTTTTAATAAAATCCACCAACTCCTTACGCTGATCGGATGTTATGTTTCCCTTTGTTTTCTCCATTTGATAATATTTCTATGAATTCAGTTAAATCTAATTTTCCGTGTGTTATTTTCAACAGGCAACTACAAGATAGGTTCAAGTCAGAACGTTTTCGGGGTTTTTTCGTATATAAACACAATTTTTATCATTATTATATTGTAAACATGTTGTAAACCATGAGAAAATTGACACATTGGCAGTTTTGGCTCAGTGTTGTCAAGTTTTCATCCGACCACAAAATACGTAGACGAATGAAGAAGTCGTATAGTGTTCAAGAATGCACATGAGTCTTAGTATACGATTATTTCCATACGTAAAAGTTCGTATACGCTGCGTATACGTATTGTTGCGTATGAATTCGAGAATAGCACCCCTGGTGCCCTTTTCACTATGACAAGAATGACAGTTAATGTCTATAGTTAAAATAAAACCCTTCTTGGTGTGCGTCATCGATTGTGACGTATATCCGGGTTTGCGGCATGTCGTTTATTTTATTTGCCATTTTGACATATAGCTAACCTTAAATTTGATAAATAAGATCATCAGGATTGTATTTAGCCAAATTCGAAAAGGCTATGCAATTAATAATTACCAGCTTCTTTTTCTAACTTAAAATACTTGAGAACTTTCAAAATTCTGATGTTTTTCCGTGTTTTCATGCATATTTTTGTATTATTCATATAAATAAAACAATAAGATTGATATTCACTTTTCATAAATAATAATTGACCGTAAACAACTAGTAGAAAAAGACGTAAGACTTATTGCCGCTACGAAAGTAACGCCCCCATAGTATTTTATAGTATATTATTAAACAAGCAATTTATGATAGCCATAATTCAAGATGAGTGACGTTTGCGTCACGAGCCGCAGGCGAGGGGCGCAAGTCACCCAAGTGAATTATGGCCATAAATTGCGAGTAGAATACTATACTTTGTCCACGACACTTAATTTATTTATTAATAAATAAAAGTCAGTAGCGATTTGGCATATTACTAACCTCAAAATGTTGTGGCAGCTACTTCAAATAATTTGGCATATATAGAGATGGGCGATACTGTAGAAAGTATCAATACAACGTACCGTTATAAATATATTGTTTTAAAATACTTAATATTAGAAAATATCGTTATGAAAAGTATCAATACTAAAAATTACAATATTTTATACGATATATGTCAGAAACAAATTTCCTGAACAAAATACACAGATTTAATAGTTTATTTCATATTGTAGGTACACTACAGTGTATTATGAACCATAATACACTACAGTGTATTATGAACCATAATTCACGACAGTTGATATATGGGTACCATATACCTTTAGTTAGGAGGTAAAATATTGACTTATTATTAGGTGGTCGTGGACAAAGTATTTTAAACTCTCGATTGATAGGTTGAGCTTGAGCGTAATCAAATTTTTGTAAGTCAAAGATTAGGGTTAACGTTTGTAATACGTTTAAACGGTTCATTATTGTGATATTTTGATTAGGATTAATCAAAGACCTGCCTTTTTTTTCATTTCTTCCTACGTAATGTGTTAGAAAGACATTAACAATCGATGACGCACACCATTAAGAAGGGTATAGTTGAAAATAATACACTCCGTGAAATTTAAATTTAAAACAGCATCATATTTTGAAATACAACTTGTCGTAGTTCACACAAAACTCACAGAACTTTCACTAATTATAAATTATACTTAATAATGTTGGATTTCTATTTCTGGAAATTTTTCTATACTTTTAATATGTATATATCTAAAATTTTTGTCTTATTATTGTTATACAATTAACTCTTTATTTGTTGATAATAGTTACCGGCGAGTAGACAGAATCTGTTTTAAAGTATCTTTCAGTGGTAAAGCGACATTTGGCGCTGTGCACTACAATGCACAATTTATCATTGTTTTTATATGGAAGCCATGCATATTTTCACTACATAAAACGTCAAATAAAGTCGTTAGTGAATTCTGTGCACACTATTGCTGTTAATTGATGAAGGTCATTTCATTTTTTTTTTCATATAAATCGCCAATTATAAAATTTGCATTTTATCCAAAAAAATATTCGGCGCTTAAGAGCATCACTCCAAGTTTTTTTTCCAGAGCTGTTTCCCGCTATGTCTATATGCATAGACCATCAAAATATAGTGTTTTTTTTTTCAAATTACTTATAAATTACTGTTTAGCACCTCTGTATCTCTTTTATCTGTATAGTAGGGAGGGTGAGTGTAGACTCACAGCACTTAGGCCACATGTGACCCATTGTACATCCTCCCGAGGAATTGTCCTCCTAGATCATCGTCCATCCTGTCCTTCCCAGGAAGTTGGACAGATCACTAGGAGACATATCCTTTATATCGGCAGGTGTAGGCCAAAACTCACCGAACACTCACTTTCTTATTGACGATAACCCCGGTCACTCGCATAAGACATGCCTGACAGTTTCGTCTTCCTGTTCACACATCCTGCATAGAGGTGTGTCCACTACCCCCATAGTATGGAGGTGTTTACTTAGTTGACAGTGGTCAGTCAGAAATCTTACTGTTATACGTAGGTTTTTCCTGGTCATCGTCAAATATTTCTTCGGCGCCAGCTTTCCAGGGTCGCCCAGGGTGATCCTGGCAAGACTGCATCCTTTGATTCCATCCCATCTCTTTAGCATTTGCTTAGCACCTACTGAAACACCAAAAATTGTGATATTTAAACGACATTTCCAGACGAATATTTCCTAAATCATAATTTTCGAAGTTCAGGGACAAATTTGGAATAAAATACTGTTACGAACTCAGTGTTTCAGAAGCCGGTCCTGTCGTGAACTCTAAATTTTGGCAAATGCGCCTTCTAGAAGGTTCCTTACAAAGCAATACAATGGTTTATTCCCGAATGTTATGGAATTCGTAAATTCAAGAAGGTTCTAGAATTGCGAAGGACTATTAAGACATTAAGTAGTGTGTCTATAAATTAAGTTTATTAATAATAATAATAATAATAATATATATATTTCAGAAAATGCTAGCATTTACAAAAAAAAATTATAATTGTTAACAGAGAATGAAATGACGTCACAACTTTAACATTTAAGGGAAAATTAGTTTAAATTTGCATGTAAATAATCATTAATGCAATACGGCTCAATGTCAACAAGAAGTTTTTTAATTTCCTTCTTAAATTTATTGCTGGATATTAAGGTTTTTATTCGTAATGGTAATTTATTGTAGAATTTAATTGCCATATATATTGGAGATTTTTCAGTAATGGTTAATCGGTGATGTGGATAAATAAAATTATTTCTCCTGGTGTTATAGCTGTGTGTCACACAGCATGCCTTAAATATTTCTTTATTTTTAAAAAGGTACATTAAACATTCAAATATGTATAATCCATACAATGTGAGAATTCCATTTGTTTTAAATATGGATCTGCAAGAATCCTTAAAATTCATGCAATTTATTATGCGAACCGCCCTTTTTTGTACTATAAATACTTTTTCCGAGTAGCTATAACTACCCCAGAAAATAATGCCGTATCTTAAAATGGATTCAAAATTGGCAAAATAAAGGATCTTTGATGTTTCTTTATTTAAATATTTGGTAACAACCCGTAACCCATAAGTAATACTGCTCAGTTTCTTCGATGTCTCATCAATGTGCTGTGACCAATTTAAACGTTCATCAACAAAGACCCCTAAGAATTTTGTATATTTCGATACCTTAAAATTAACTTTATCCTCCAATTCAACAACCTCAGGTCCATATTCTATTGGTATAGTGTTGAAGAGTATAACGTTGGTTTTTGATTCATTTAAAATCAGATTATTTTTTGTGAACCACTCCTTTGTCTTTTTAAATAAATTGTCACAGTTTTTTATTACTTCTGGATATGTTTCTCCTCCTACCAAAAGGTTAGTATCATCAGCATATACTGTCATAAATTGATTATTATTAAAATTCATTTGACATAAGTCATTTATGTAAATCACAAAGAGCAAAGGGCCAATAATGCTCCCTTGTGGTATTCCAATATTTGTGGTAATTACAGTAGATTTACTACTTTGAGGGCCGTTACGAATACATACTCTTTGTTGCCTATTTATATATAGTGTGTAAGTGTTTCTTCAATAAATCAATATTAATTAGCCATAGTGAGTGTATAATTTTATCCCACGGTGAAAACAGTTTAAATAAATAAGAAAAACATTACAATGAAACTTGGGAAACATATAAATACTGGGTGTCAACCTATTAGTTTTCACAACAGTCTATTTACAGTAATACCTTTTTTGTAGTAAAAATCATCATCTTATATTATATATTATATTTTAACTTTGCTTTCATTTCAACTGTAGAAATTATTTAAAATTCAAATTTATTCAAATGCTTATAGGTATGAGGTTCTTAACGCTGGAAAACGATCCGTGAGAATAAATATTCATAAAAACTACTCATATTCATTTAATATTCAAAAAACAAGTATCTTACCACAATGATACCGTAATATAATTAACGACAGTAGACATAAAATGTTGAAAATATGTTATGTTAACGAGTTCTCAACTTATTTCCTCTGGAAATGTTACAGCAGACAATGAGTTCTTATCCAAAACACTGGCTTAATTACTTTAAAAAACATAATAAAGAATCCCTTTGCCCCTCCCACGTTGAACGGTTGTGATGGCAATAAAAAACAGGGGTGTGTAGTAAACAATTTATCACTGCCGACACCGTTTCGCATAAGGAGAAACAACATGAAGTTTGGCAAAATCGGTCTTGTTTATCTATGTCGCCGCGTAAGCAACGTTTCCCATAACAAAAAGCCACTTGAAGTTGCAGTCTTATGCGCAAACCTGTCGTCATTATTCGAACATAAACTACCTACCGAATTAATGATGAAACTTATGATTGTGATACATTGTTTTGGGTTATTATTGTAATGAGATCACAACAATTTTGTCTTTTTTTTACAGAAGAAAAGCCGACGAGGTCCACATCCTGGAAGAGTCAATTCGCGTCCGTAACGAAGAGCATAAAAAGGCAGGGGTTGAACTGGAGGCCACATGCCACATATGTCTCAAGACTAAGTTTGCTGATGGGGTGGGACATATTTGTAACTATTGTTCCATCAGATGTTGCGCTAGATGCGGAGGAAAAGTTACGCTTAGATCGAATAAGGTAAGAGAAACTTTTCTTTTAGATGAAAAATAACAGATGAATTTAAACTTGATATACATATATATTGTGGAAAGTTTGGAGAAGGTTTTAAAACATTAATGTCTAAAATTTAATACAATAAACACTGTTGTATCTCATCCTTTTCTACTGAAATTCAGGGAGCTGACATATGACATATTTTGGACGAAGAACTACCTACAATATTTTAACATTTGAACACAGATTATAAAGAGAATAGATACGAAAGCTTCACAGAGAACAGTAAAAAGAGAGAAAGAGATGGGTGGACATACCCATTTAAATGTCCATCGTCGTATGTCGACTACGTTCGGGCTGCTTCGCGAAATTTCTCAACAGCGTTGTCAATTTGCATAATATTTCCTCCAATTCACAATCATAGGTGAAATATTTTATTAGCATTATTTTTAAGTGTGATAGTTATATAGATACAAATATTCGATAATTACTTGTTTTAAATCAATTTTATCAACGTTAAAAGGATTATACAATTTAAAAGATTATAATGTATAAAAATTATACCATAAATATATACTTTTTTCACAAACCATATACTTGGCAATCATGCACAATAACGGTGACGGCTTGGCTCAAAACGTCAAAACATGCTCAGAATCACTTTTAATCTGTGCTCAAAATTCATAACGCCATTTTTGTTTGCTTCATTGTTTGAAGGTGTTCAATCGGCGATATTAATTGTGTTATTTGCAGTGCCGGACTGGCCAGGTGAGATAGTGAGAAAAATCTCACGGGGCCCACCCCCCATTTGGGGTCTCGGGGCCCCTAGGAAAACAGACATGGAAACAATAATTCAAAATTAATTAAGAAAAAAGGTCGAATTTCGACAATTTGAAAAACTTAGCTGACAAATTCACCAGATATTTAATTGACAAAGACGAGCTATCAGATGTAGCCATAGGAAGCGAACTTCCAAAATCAAGAACACGCAAAAAGAAAAAGATGCCTGGAGAACTAGCTAATGACTTTGTTCAACCTGATCAGTACAAGAAATTTGAAACTGAAGTATACAAAACGATAATCAATCAAACTGTTGCTAGTCTTCAATAAAGGTTTGGCGCAAACGAACAAATTTATAATGATTTTTCATTTCTTGACCCAAGAAATTTCGCTAAGGTGCCTGGACTTCTTCACAATAAGGAAAATTTGCTGAATATATCAAATAAAATCAACATAGAACCAGATGACCTTTATACACAACTTAGGACATTTTCAGAATTTTTTCAAAGTTTAGAAAAAATTATAAAACAAAGAATTGTTCACTGTTGCTTTCAGTTGATAAGACAGTTTAATATGCACATTTCAACGTATACAAACCTGTATATTGCATATAAATATACACCGAGAGAAGAGTTATTTATAGACAAATGAACTGATTCGTTTGACCCCCCTTTGTTTGAAACTAACATTGCTCATTTATTATTAAGAAGCCATATTAACGTAAAAATATTGTGAGATTTGGTTTTATTTATTAAAAAATGTGTTTATTTTTATAATTTGTTTATTTTGTATTTCTGGGTTTATTTGATTTTTTACTCTAAGACAAGTGTAGAGCTGATCTTGCACCTTAATCATTAATAGTACGAAAACCAATAATTTGTTAAAATTTCCGTATGCGACTCATGCCGATTTTTCAAAATCTCACTTGGCAAAGATAGGCCAGTCCGGCACTGGTTATTTGACTAATAGATTGTGCGTTGTGGTAATATTAACTATAAAAATATAGTGGTATAGATTATTATTCTTATAAAATGAATACACATCACGGCGGACTGTATTGTTCATACAGAGACTGTCCAAATAAATTTTATTCGGAAAGAAAAATAAAGTTCTTTCGATTTCCAAAGGATGAGAGTATGTAATTTAATATCCCGGCCTATGATATAAGAAATTTTAAAGTTTGTGATATTAACTTTGGTGCTACAAATTATTATCAAAATTCTCCCTTGCATAGGTGTATATTGTATTCCCTTTGATAATAAATAAATTAAGAATCATTTGTACTTTAAAATTTGCTTGATTTTTGTAATTATTTGTGTTAATCTCCCAAAAGTAATGACTATTTATAACAAATCATAAGAATGTACATATAGGTATTAAATAAATACATAAATATATATTCGATTATGATTATTGTTTTAATTCATGGCGCAGTTTTAAAGATTTAGTGATAACTTCCAAAAAAACTAGATCCGGCACTAGAAATTGTTATTGTCCCCGAGTCAACACTGCAATTTGGTAAGAAATTCAGAAAATATTTTAAACCGGCAACATCGCGGCCATACCGAGTTAAAGGTTCAAGGTCATTGAAGACGGAGCTGAAAATCGTTTGATGTTTTACCGGGATTCGTATCTGTTTTCTTTATAATCTGAGATTTGAATTCACTAAAATCTGATGGTTGTAGACATCATAAAACATTAAACCTGCCACAAACTAATGAATATTTTCCTAGTGTCCAAAATATCTTTCTTTCTCAACCTTTTTCTAAAAATTACTAGTAATACATTATTCATTGTAACCAATTCAAGTGACCATTTTAAACTGACTAATTTTCATTGTATTGCAGGTAGTTTGGATCTGCATCCTTTGTCGGAAAAAGCAGGAGCTGCTTAGTAAAACTGGGCAGTGGATGTTTGGCAGCCCAAACGCGGAAGCAGACTTGCCTCAGCTACAACAAGCTCCGTCAGACAAAAGACCGAAACTCGAAAGGGCGCACTCAGCAGCAGAAAAAGAAAATCAACCTCTTCAGAGGGCGGGCAGTGTATTAAGAAGACAATACTCGGAACAAGAACCAAGAGCACCCTCTTGCGAGAGGTACCAACAATATAACGAAGAGGATCCAAGGTTTTATCAAGGAGAGTTGGAAGGACTGATGAGAACGCATCCGCATCTTGTGCCAAGAAGGTTAGTATCAGAAACCGCCTTTGAAAAATGAAAAAATGTTTTCTTCTCCTCCCTATTTTGTACATATAGCATTTTAACTTACTTACTAATTTTGCACTAATTTATTTAATATTAATTTTCAATTCCTCTGATTTTTTGTTTTCTGTCGACTGAATATTCAAATCTAAATAATATGAAATAAAGTCTTTTCTTTCTCATGGGTCGTTAAACAAAATTTATTACTGTAGGACTTTGTTAATTTGAACAGCATATTTCAGATTTAGTTCTGTTATCAGTCCTCACTTCTCACGCGAACAACCCTGTCGATTAATCTCACATTGTTTAGATAAACCTTAATAGAGTGGCGAAACAAGTATAAGTAGTTAATAATTAAAAACAACCTCTTAAAAAGAAATTTATATGCATGCAGTTGTGGCAGAAATATGTGTACTGATGTTGATAAAACCGAGATTAACATAATTTGATACCTTTTTATTGCAAATAAATGCGATATGAAATGTTCTTTGTTGATAAACGACATTCAAATTATAGTAACACAATTTAATTAATGATTGAATATGGTTAGTAGAGGGAATGTACTAGAATTCAAAAAACATTAGTGATGAGCAAATGCAAGACCAAGACCAAGACCCGGATAGTCTTGGTCTTGGTCTTGCAGTCAAATAAGCGGTCTTGGTCTTGGTCTTGGTTTTGGTCTTGCAGGGTCCAGTCTTGGTCTTGGTCTTGGTCTTGGTCTTGGTCTTGGTCTTGGTCTTGGTCTTGGTCTTGCACCAAGACTCTCGCAAGTCTTGCACTTTTTTTGAAGATTTTTCTGGAGTCCATTTTTACAAAAAAATTAATAAGAAAAAATAGTTTCTGAAATCATTAAAAGTAAAGAAAGGGACAGTCTTTCTCATTATAAAAATTTTGTTTTTTTATATTTAATTGTAGCGATAAATCAAGTATAAAATTTTTTGAGGGACATCGATATATGGCATCACAGTAATAAAAAGAATGTTGTGTTTTTTTTTGAAAATTCTTATTTTTCAATTTTTTCGACCCTT
>CAJUYI010002988.1:0-26503 GCA_910591695.1 Galerucella pusilla | reverse complement strand
TGTTGCTTATAGGCAACAGACCTCCGCCTACGGCGTCGGTCTGTTTCAAAGCAACAAGCTTTCGACATCTGTCATACAATTTTTTCGAACAATTATCAATGCCCTTGGGTTATTACTACTGAAAACAGTTTTCGTCGCAATTCGTTCTGCTCAACGATTAATTTTCTCGCCTATCACTAAAATAAGCACTTGAGGCCAACTCCAACGCTTGTTTAAATAGAGCACTTGTTAAGTGGACGAACAATCAGCGATTATGAGAAAGAACGGATCAACAAAATCAGCCAAATCAACGTAAGAGAAGCACTGCTTATTCACATTGTGGAGGTACGTCTTAGAAGGAGAAGAGCAACGGAAAGGATATGGACCAACACAGTGCCAGGTATTTCACCAAGGCCGTGGTGTAAGCAAGTGCGGAGGATTTCAACGTTTCAACAAGTGCCCATGACCGTAAGACAAACCAGACACCTGCACGAGGTGTGAGGATGAACACCCAGTGGACTACAGAGTATGCCCAAAACAACACGACAAGGAAAACATCGAAGCCAACCCCAAAATGTGGACATCTGTTTATTTTTCAAGAAGCATCAAGAAGCAGCGAAGACTCCAATACATATAAGGGCCCTATTAAACTTGGTCACCGGTTACTGTACGAGCAGCCACCCAGGACACCAGTAAAGTCCCCAAAGCTCCCCCACTCCAGTGCCTACACATTCAGCACTGTCACTTCGTCCTAGCTCCATGTGCACAAAAATACAGTGGCAACGCAACAGCGGTAACTGTGTGTAATAGCCGCCATTTCTCGTCTGGTCACGAGGCAGAATCACCGGTTAGTCACTAAGCGCTGGTGACGCCACCGGTGACGTCACCTGGTGAACAAGTCTAATAGGGCCCTAAAACATGGTATTTTTCGACTTTATATTTGTATTATATTTCCTCAACTATTTTTTCCAACTTTCACTGGAAGCAACGTCCTTCTTTCCTAAGAAATCCCTGTATATTATTGTTTGAGACATATTATTACTCATTAATAAACCACTTTCCATCTGTATAATACCCGCTATTTAATATGTTTTGTTAATTTTGTAAAACATGGGTATGTATTTAGTTTCAACTAATTGGTTGATCAAATCCATTAACGAGTGTGTTTTTGTGGTTTGGGATTGTAAATGGCTAATGGCAACATATATAATATTGTACCGGACTCCGAACTATTAGGCTAGTTTCACAACTTTTCCACAAGTCAACTGAGATGGGATAATTATCCTACACATCAACAAAAGTATATAATTTCAAAGTGAGCACCCCTCACCCCAAGTAGCAATTTAAATTCTATAAGGTTTGTATAAACAGCTATAAGATATGTCTTATAGGATACTTAAATTCTTATAACGGTCTACAAAACAATTATATTGGAATGCGAAAAGTTCCGGCTACAGAGGCAAATCCATAACATCCCCGATCAAATAGGAGAGGCACTTGGTGAAAACTGTGATGTGCCTCAGCTAATGGACTTTTTGAAATCCATTCAAATAATAAATAAAATTTGATGAGCTACTTTTATAGTTTAATATTTCAGTAAATCCAGAAATAATGTAATTTGATTTAGGTTAATACCATGTCTCACTTACCTCTGTAACCAATGTTAATGTGTAATTTTTGTTGAGCGCTAATAATCCTAGGGATTGATGCGCATTATATGTATAATAAAAAAAAATTATATGATCCTCATACAACTGAAAAGGGCCCATTTTTATACAACTGTTTGGTTGACGTTGCAGGTTCGCTGTTTATTAACAATAAATAGAAGAATATGTTGTGTAACAGAATTTATTGACATTGAAATTTTGTTTGGTTTTATAGTAGGCTAATAATTTTTCAATATACATAATATTATGTACATTCATATTTTTTTGAATTGTATCACTAGGATATAACTCTATCTCCATTCTAGCTGTCTTACCATGATGGTATAAAAAATAGTTCAACAAAACCATTTCATCCTCAATAAATAAAATACAATAGATTTATCATCCTTGAAATAATGTGATGATTTGTTGCTCAAATAAAAGGGGTTGTGGTGGTATTGTTCGGTATATTATATAAAAAGAAATTTGCTTTAAATATAACGTTGAAAAATGAACACGTGAGTACAATAACAAACAAGGTTGATGAACGTGATAAAAAACGCTGCCGGAAAATGGCATTGGGGTAAAAATAATACCAGCAGAACTTCCAACAAGATAAAGTATTACTCGTCCCGAAAAGATTATAGCGACAGAAAGAGGTATGGAACAATATTAAGAAGAAATAATGATAAAGCATCAAATGACATTTGTCAGTTAGTCTAAATATGAGAGAGGGAATTTTTGTGTCATCGAAAAACAATCTGTACAATTGATTGCGTAATTTGTTGTTCAAAACGTTAGAAGGGAATTTTTATTTCTTTGCAAAGATCATAGTCTATTCAATTTCTTTCTGCTATTGGTATTATTTGTGGATAAAATCCACTACTTTCATTTGTCCTTCGAACATTATTTCTAAACCAAATAACCCTTCACTCGTCTCCCATTGTTTAATTTGGTCAAAAATATATGAAGAGGATTTAGGTAATTAATTACAGTTCACTGTAATAATTGTTATCAATAGATGTCAGAATAATAGTATCATACTTTTATAAGACCTTTCGAATTTGAAATAACTTTTTGAAGATTAGACCATTCACCAAGAACAAACATCTACTTCTTGGGCTTCTTCTACAGACAATGGATTACAGTTTCAAGCTAAACGGGCCAACAGGCTGCAGTGCTAGGGTGGGTCTATGAAGAACATACTGTTTCTGATCTTCGTGCTTAGCTAGAGTATTAATATATTCTTCAGTTAGTTTGACAGCTCGTTCTGCAGAATCATTGACCACTTTTAGATGCTTAACAATTTCTAAACCTTTCAAATAATCTGGATGATTAGACCAAGTATTATATTATCTAATGGAAGAAAATCTGTAACTGTAATTTTAATATAAACAACGATAGTGTTTTGGTCAAAATACAAAAGAATATGATAAGTTATTTTTAGTTGAACTTTAACCTTGAATAACTTTCAAGCAAGTGAATATATCGAAAAATATTAGGAGAAAGCTTTTGTAGAGCGTTCAATTTTCTACAAAAATACTTGTTTGCAATTGCCATTTATGAACTGTCACTTATATGTTTCTGATATTTTTTTAGGTCGTGAACTAAAAATTTTCGAGGCACTGCAAAGTCAAAAATCAAATTGGTAAATAACGGACACCCTACTGCAGTGCCACCCCCAAAATGGGAAAAATAGCTCTATATTGAGATCTAACAATAGTTACATATAACCAAAGATTTCTCACAAATCCTACGGAATGTCCACAAGGATAGTCTGGTCCTGTGGATAAGTTTTCACTTCCGCTGCAAATAGAAAGTGGAGGATGCACCCCCAATTTTCGTTTTCTAGTGAAGGGAACCATTACAGTTTTGACGAAGTTTTCGTACTTAAGCTAAACACAAAATATTAACACGGTCAACAAACAGCATATCAAGTAGGTCTGTCTGCAAACCTTGTAAATCAATGTTCATTAACGCAATATTACCTATCTACCTACTATATTAGATAATATTTACATCAAAGAAGTATTACCGCAAAGTAATCTTTATTGACTATCTGTGATGTTAGTTACTGGCTCAAATTATCCTATGCCGGACTTAGATGTGTTGTGTATTATGTTGCTTTGAACGTTATATGCAATCAGTTATTCCTGAAGATGATATTAATAAATAGATTCATGAATTAATCCACTAGAGTTACGAATACTCATTTGGAAAGACTGTTTTAAGGTTTAAATTTTAAAATTTCACAGAATTTACGACAGCCACATTAATTTAAAAAAGTTGTATGGAAAGTAAGAAATCCTTGTTGCTACAATGGAAGAGCTAATAAAAAATACTGGCGTGTTTCAAAATAAAGGATATAAGAAAGCAGGTCATTTGTTTTTTAACTCTCTAATCAAACTAGGCGAAAGCGTTACTTGTGTACTTGAAAATTAATTAGAAGCTTAAAAGTATTATGAGTCGCAGCTAACAGATTATTGTTGATTAAAAGCTCACGGAAAAGGATGTAAAAAATTATTATTCCTCTTTGAACTTTGTTCTACTATATACATTTTTAATTTACTCGTAAACTCTTATTAGAAAACTGATTATAAGGAAAAATGAAGGAAAATTAACTAAGCGCTTCTAAAATCCAATTTTATTTAATCAATTGAAACATTATAATGTGAAGTTAATAATATATTTACGCACTTTGACATTTGTCGCTTTATTTATCCATTTGTCTTATTATTTTTCAAGCAACTCCTTTAGTACCATTGCTTTTCTGAGCCACTCTGTAATTCGTGCTCTCTTCCAAGCCATTCCGAGAGCTAGGAACCTTCGTATCAACATGCACACCTCCTACTCAAACCTTTCCAAAAAGGAACCAGTGTAGCATTGCGAACTAAAATTTTAAATGCACTTGGGCGTGTCAGGGTTATCGCTGGTTCCACTCTATACTACTTCATCTGCTATTTCATTTCCTTTTCATTGTAAGGTGTTCTCGCGTCCTACGGGATACAGTGTGCTCCAAACCGTGGAACTTATATAACTAGAGCTAGAGCTATTATTGTTCATGCTCTGGTCCCTCACAATATTGCACGAAATAGTAAACTCGAGGGAAAACCCGCAAGTGGAAGTAGGTGAACACCGCAGTAGAAGTATGTGGAAGTTTGGTGGAGGTATGTGGAAGCTTGATGGAAGTATGTGGATTGTGGAGGTATAAGGAAGTTTGTGGAAGTACCTATGTGGAAGTTTTGTGGTAGTATGTGGATGTTTGGTGGAAGTATCTGGAAGTTTTATACAGAAATTAGATAAAGTGCGGCGAAAATATCGAATTTAGAATTATTGAATACAGGGTGTTAATGTATAGGTGTTACAAACTGAAAGAGCGTGTAGAAAATGCGAAAATTGGTCATTGGAGCTTTAGTTTTCGAGATACAGGGTATTAAAGTTACCCATTCAACAGGTAGAATATCATGAAAATGTGTTGCATTACAAAAAGGTTGCATGAGTTCTTACATCGTCAACTAACTTGAAAACAGTATGTGGAAGTTTGGTGGAAGTATGTGGAAGTTTCATGGAAGTATGGTGGAAGTATGTGGAAGTTTTTTCAAATGTGGAAGTAGGTGTACAAAATATTTGCCCACGGTATACCCCTCGAGTAAACTAGTTTTAAAATTAACTAGTGCTTAAGAGTTTTCTAATTATTTATCAAATCAAGCTTGTTTTCCATCAATCCTCTTTTCATAAAATCATCCACCTGTACATATTTCCACTTCCACTCACATTTACTCCCCTGTATAAGAGGTATATGCCTCTGTGTGTTGATTTAATAGAGTTTCACATAATGTCCTGCTTTTTGTCGTTCAGATTCTCCTTAACCATGCTTAAATCTTATAATGAACGTAAGAACATCAAAAATAAAATGGAAAATCATTGTTTTAATCCCATTCAAACAGTTAAAAGATATCTGTCGACAATTCTGGCTCCGATCCCGACTACCGGCTTAATATATTCAGCTAGAAGTATGGCGATTAGCATGAGTCTCGAGACAATGTAATGGAAAAACCCAATAAAACAGTCAGCTCCAGTGATAATATAATTAAAACATTCGGGTTGCCTTCTTTTGCTTACTGTCGTGATGAAAGGGACATGGGGAAATGTTTAGAAAATAAATTTAAGGAAATTCACGCTGCTCAATAATATGACATTTTTCGAGAAAATACATTAATTTAAATACAAAATTTCCCATGACTTCACGATGTTTCTACATTACAAGATAATTTGATTGAAAATAGGATTTTACCATTTTTTTTAGAACATTTCTTGTATCAACTTTTGGCGTTTTTGCTTTGTCGTCCTTCTTTGTTGAATATTTTCAATTTCTTGAAATCATAAGATTAAGTTGCAAGAATATTGAAGTTTAAAAAAACTGTCTGGAATATATTTAGGCTTGTAAAGCATCCTAGAGTCAGCTATTACCGAAAGGGAAGCCGCTGATGGTATTTGGTTTACACTAGTATGGTATTTTTGGTAATATTTTGGTATTAAAAAAAAAATTGGTTTTATATGGAAATATTTGGTAATATTTGGTATTTTGTTTGGTATTATTGGTATTTTTATAGTAATTTTGTGGTAATATCGTAAAGTTTCCAAGAAACTTTTTCAATATGCGCGTGCGCAGTAACATCGATAATTAAAAAGGAAAATTATAAGGAAATCTTGCAACGTCGCAACCCTTGTCACAACCACATCATCTGATCGACGATTTTCATGCGCTGCAAGAGTGTGAGAATAAATTGAAAATAATTTGACAGAATATAGAAAACTTGTCAGGCGAGAGCCCGAAGAGCACGAGTGGCTATTGGCAACAAGTTTGAGAAAAGGCCTGGAAATTTCTTATCTAATTTATCGTGTAGTATTAGATAGATTACATTGACGTTACAATATTTTTATTTCAACAAATTTATATCACTTGACTCAATATAAACTAAATGAATGATTAAAATTGGGATGCATTGAAGTTTTGAACATGAAAAACTTCACGTTTATGTTTAAACTTTATGTTTAAACTTTATGTTTAAATATAATGTAGATTCAACAAAATAAAATTGTTTGATTTCATAACTTACTATGGATCTACATCAAGTAAAAGCCTCATCTATTCAATTAATGAAAAATACAATTATTAATAATGTTGTACCATTGGGAGGGGGATTTTTCAACATTGTTTTGTTCCGATATGCTAAGAGTTTATGATACTTCTCCACTCTCTCTGAGGTTATTAAATAAATTTGAATGACGTTCATTATCCAATTTTTTTGACAATGTTAGACACTGTAGTTGATCATGTGGAATGGTTGGTGATCTTATTATTGGAACTTTAGTTTTTTACGCCAGGTTGTGTTTGAGCGACCGGGGGTCGCGACGCAAAAGATCTGACCGTTACGCGCTACGTTATGTTACGTTGCTTCGTTATGTGCCTTGCTTGCGTGCGTGTGCTCTCTCATGAGTCTCTCTCTCGTTTACGAAGCAGCGATTCATATGATTCGTCCGGGAATCGAACCCGGGCCGCTTGCGTGGAAGGCGAGCATTCTACCACTGAACCACCGATGCTATATTAAAATTCTATGCAAAGCTGGTATTCGCAGTGCTGGTGATCCACTTTAATTTGTTCGGATAAATTTTTACTATTATTTCCATAATTTTTTTCGCGCGATTGATCTTTTTTGTTTATTTACAGCATCGGTTGTCAGGACAGTAGGTTGTGTTTACTGGTTTCTAAGTTTAACACGTCAGTAAGTGATTTACTTATCTACCGTTCAGACGTCGAAAAGTAATAAATAGCATAAAAACAATTCCACCAAAATGCAAAATATATTTTAAACTGATCGGGAAGTATAAATGTATAAAGGTTATTTTCAAATGTAAAAGGGCATATTTTGATAGAAATAGTAGTTTGTGCAACTAGTGTGGATATGATGGCCATATCGCACGAGGACAAAGTTTGAGCACGACGCCGTAGGCGGAGTGCTCAATCGTTCAAGTGCGATATGGACAATCCACACGAGTCGAACAGCATATTTTTTCTACGACCCACTCAATAAAAAATCTAGAAAATAAACATTTCTATAAACTGTAATATAACTTCAAATTGAAAATTTAACAATTCAATTTTATGTTTCCACTAATTTTTTTGTGGTAAACGTACAGTTCTTGAATGTCCAATTTGTATATTGCTACGGTTTCCCTTTTTAAATATACGATGCTGTTATAAGTAGATTTTGCCTGTCGGACTCCCTCATGAAGGGTATACCGTACCATTATCTATAATAATGAATATTCTGCTAAATATTTCAAACGTCTACCCGTTGTCGTTATAAATATCAAGCAGAATAATTATTTAAAAATAAAATTAACAATAAAAAAAAACTTTTTCACGGGGAATCGAACCCGGGTGTACCGCGTGAGAGTCTGGTTTGCTTACTACTCGACCACCGAGGAATATGCAAATTGTAGATGTATTACATAATTTTTGCTTGAAAGGAACTGAATTTCCTACCGTGTGTCCCGCAACACGTTCTACCTTCTATTTTTAATATCGAGTCCAAGCATCTTTGCAGATTCTTTTATCCAGTTAGACATAGTTAGACATTATGTTCACCCCAATTGGCATATTTTTTTACTACCCTGAAGAATACAGCGCTATTATGTTCGTATTTTCTGGTAATTTTTGGTATTTTAAGTTGGTAATTTTGGTAGTATTTGTTAAATATGGTATTTTAGTGTACACATTTTGGTCAGCGGTTTCTTCCCCCTCGGCTATTACTTATGTATTTAATACTTTTATAATATTGGATAGATTCTTAACAGCTCAATTTTAACTTTGGTAGGACTGTTCAAAATATTTGGATAAAATCCTACCCTTGATAAAAGTTTAAACATGAGATTGAGAGCATGTCTTTAATGTAAATGTGCTTCCTGTTCGACTAGAAATGTTTAAAAGATGACAAATGTTCAGAAAAGTCCAATAAGTGAATATAAAACTATATTTCACAAAAATTTATGGAAGAAAACTTAACGAGACAAAATTATATTTACATGGAATAGCGAAGACAACACAGAAAACCAGCATACCAAGAGTTAGGAATTCTAAAAGGGTGCATTTCCTTGAAGGCGACTATAAAATCACAGCACCCTTTAACAAAAGCTTTTTGTTTAACGAATCGTGACTCCAGAGCAAGCCCGTTGCAGGCTTTAATAAAAGAAACAATGGGCATCTTTCTCTCGATGAAAATGCAGGAATCATATCTATAAACACAGAGACGGAACTGAGAATTATGGAAATTATTATTTATGTATTGTTTGTTACTTATTGACAAACAAAATATTGTTCACGATCACTATCCCAAGTGGGTGTTTACTGATGGAAATTTAATTTCCCCTGAGACGACTCTGTCAAAAAAAAATTCGACCCGACTTGAAGCTTTCTAATTCCTAAACCAATGGTCTGTAGATTTTGTACTTGTTCAGGAAGTGTAGACAAATTTAGATAGCAACAGGGGTTTATTTCTTTAAAGAACATTATCTTTTGTCAGTAGCTACAAAGGATTTGTTGACTTGGAATGAATGTACATGTTTTGTATCGGGTAGGTTTCGGGGTGATTTTTGAACTTTTGTGATTTCCTTCCTAGACATGTTAAAATTTATTACCGTGATACTTTTTAAAATAAATAATATTTCGCTTATATATATATTCTCGCTTTCATGGAAGCAATGTTGGGTATTTTGGTTTTAAAGGGTTACATGGAATAGAAAATGATTTTTTACAAATTTGTACAAATTGGAAAACGAAGAGTAAGGCTCAGGATTCAGCTTTGATTGAACACTGATTAAATTGCTTAACAAACCTAACCTTTAAAAACAACAAACAGAAAGAATATCCATAAATCTGCTCAATTATTCCCCAAAAAAATCAACACATTCCCAAAAATGTAAACTATTACTATCATACGCAAGAATATAACCCTTTTTGCGAGGTTCTTCAAACTATTTCAATGGAAAACATCTTAGAAAGGACTCGAAATACTCCAATCACATAAAGCCCCTATTGGCGCTGGAACTCTGGACCTTTCTGTTGATAGCATGTCATTAGAAAACATATTTGCTGAGCAAGAAGATATCCTAATCCAATCCAGAAACAGTGATGCATCCATTTAATCCTAGAAACCTCATCTGACTCACCGATAATTTTAAAATGAACCAAATATCGATATAAACTGACTCAAGAAGAGAATATTCTATATCCTTGGTCAATATAGGTCTGTATTTTAAGCAGACACTATAGTCTGTATTGAAGACATCATTATTAAAGGATATACTGGACAAAATACTGAAATAATTACTAACAACCAGACTCTGTTTAAAGCTGCAGCGATTGGTAAGATGCTGTGAAGAATCCTTTAATAGTCTGACAAGTGACAACACAGTGTCTCTAGTTTAGGTGCCGGGACCTAGGAGGATTGCAAGTAATCATTTGGCGAGCCAGTTATCTAATGAAGGCTCCAAAGTGCTCTAATAGAGATATATAATTATGATAACATCTGGTTTTTGAAAAAAAAGATCAAAATTTTGATACTACATATGTATATTGAAAAATTATTAGCCTACTATAGAACCAAACAAAATTTCAATGTCAAAATATTTTATTACTCAACATATTCTCCTCTTAATTGGATACGTTTATAACAGCAAACCTGCAACGTCTCTAGACCTTAAAAAAAAGTGTTTCTTCTTGCTCTGCAAACCATCAGACCTCCACAGCTTTTATTACCTCCTCGTTGGAAGAAAATTTACGACCTTTTAAACTTTTTTCCAGTTGAAGAAAGAGATGATAGTCGGACGGAGCCAAATCTGGTGAATAAGGGAGGTGTTCTAGTAATTTAAACCCTAAATCACGAATTTTTTGCATGGCAACATGAGATTTGTGTGCAGGGGCGTTGTCCTGCAAAAACAAAACACCTTTGGATAGCTTTCCGCGTCTATTCTCTTCGATTTTTTCCTGTAGAATGGTCAGTAATGTCGAACAGTAATCTCCCTTATCCAAAAAATCAATCATGATTAATCCATGGCAATCCCAAGAAACTGAAGCAAGAACTTTTCCAGCAGATTTTTGGACACGAAACTTCTTAGGTCTTGGAGAGGACGAATGACATTGATCACCAAGGGTATTAAGCATATCTTCGTAAATCTGCTTACCTCTTAACCCTTATAAATACAGATACTTGATGATGGCTAGATACTCCAATTTTTCGATTTTCCCAATTTCGGTGGAAATCTTTTTTCTTTTAATTTATTGCAAGCACAAGGCAGTGTTCTTGGGCCGGTACTATATCTTTTGTATACATCTGACATTCCGGAGAGAGAAAATATAATATTAGCCTAATTTGCTGATGACACAGGAGTTTTAGCAGTAGGAGTAACTATAGAAGAAACAACGGCCAATCTACAAAATGCAGTCATAGTCCAGTAACGGTAGTCCAGAACAAGGCCAAACCTTGAAAATAGGTCGGGCCGATGCCATTTTTTTTTTAATTTGCAGGTATTGATGGCTACATTCACCTCTCAAAATCTCATATATGGAGAATTGCCCGCAAGGCCCGGAAAATGGCCCTCGGAGCCCAAAAACGTTTGTGGCCGATATCTTCCAAAATATGGCATTTAGAGATTTGCGGTTTTGATAGAAATGACGAGCAGTTCAATACCTACAAAAATGGTCTCCATGGTTTTTTTCGCTAACCCAATATTTATTGCAAAAAAGGGGTCGCGAAAATTATCATGCTTGGAAAATAAAAATACGGCATTTTCTCAGCCAATGTGTGAGCCAAGGGGACTGGATATACACGTATCTTGATTTTTTGAACTTCGAGGGTCAATCGTAGATGGCGCCATTAGTTTCCTCCCTCCTCACGTAATTATCCCGGCAATGAAGGTGCCCCCAATAACTATCTATTTCCTGAAAATTTTTGGAGTTGAGAACGCTGTTTTGTACTATCGGCCTGATCCTTGGAGCTCTTAGGTCTTCGGCAATGTAGCCTAGAGGTCTGCCAATTTTTGGCAAGTCATTTTCAATAATTCGGCAAAAAAGTTTTTGAAAAATAAGATTTATTTTTGAAAGTATATGAGAATTGGAACATACATGAACAATTAGACATCTATCCATCACCATTCCAACACATTTATCTCAGATGGATGTTGCTGGCTGACATCATCAACCCCCTCTTCATCCATGCCTTCTGTTTCTTCCTCTTGCTCCTCTAGCTCTCTATCTTCACCTACACCTACTAGATATATATATTGACGGAAAGGTCAGAATGTCCTCTTCAATATGGTGTAATTTTCACTCTAACAAATTCAAACCACAAAAAGAAAGTAATCATGAAAAAAAAACTTGGATTTTCAGGGGGGCAGAGATTTTCTAGATTTTCCGGAAAACTAAAAAAGTTGAAATGAAAAAAAAAGTACCGTTCACAAGGGGAGAACATAAGCTTTCGAATGAGGTGTATCAGAACCCGATAAAAGGATCCATTATCCCTAAATTCCGGGATTTTCCATAAAATTTCGGAAAACTCCGAAAATCCGGAAAAACCGCCCTGACGAAAACACGTGGTTTATTGGAATGCGCGAGAAAATGTTTATGTAATCCCCGGAGTGTCTTCGAAACCCTTCAAAGTCCCGTTATTCGGAAGGATTCGGTCAAAATACTTTTTATAGACAAAATACAACTAGATTCATAGGGGGGGTCAAAATATCGACCAAAATTTTGCTTTGGCGGGAATTCCCAAAATTCTGGGGGCCCAAAAAAAAACCAGTGACAAGATATTATAGATGCAGATTTCTCCTTTCAAATGAACTTTGAATCATAAAAAAATATGCATTTTTACCCGAGTAATTAGAAAAATTGTCCATCCGCTCAGAAATTAAGGAGCTGAGAGCGCCTCCCGATATCCAGGTCAGATGTAAAAAATACGGCGCGCGTTTGTGGCCCGTTAGCTCGAAAACCACCAAATTGACGACGAAAACGATAGTGACCATTTTTGTAGGCATTGATCTGATCTTCATTTCTGTCCAAATCCGAAATCTCTAGTTGCCATATTTTGGGAGATATGGATCAAAATAGTAGGGAAAATGGATTTTTGGGCTCTTCAGGGCGATTTTCAGGGTCTTGCGGTCATTCCGCCATATATGAGATTTTGAGAGGTTAATGTACACATCAATACCTACAAATTAAAAAAAAAATGACACCGGCCCGACCTATTCTCAAGGTTGATACCCTTATTTACTGGACTATCAGTGATATAGAACACTGGTCTAAAAAATGGCATATTTAATGAAGACAAATCAGTCCATATAAACTTCACCAACAAAAGAATAACTTACCTTCCAATTAACCTAAATAACAGTATTGTTCCTCATAAGAAAACAGCTAAATATCTCGGTTTAAATCTGGACATCAAACTGAAGTGGAAGGAACATGTTAAGAAAAGAACAGAACAGTTGAAGATAAAAAAAAGCAATTATATCCTTGGTATATTCGGAATGTGGGAAGGAGATCGAGACCGTGACCCATATCTTGTCTGACTGTGAGGCACTGCACTCGAGGATACGGGCAATCTTCGGAGAGGCCAATGTGCCACCTGTGGACCTATACCGTCTACTCGAAGGTACGGGGATAAATGGATGGGTGGACTAAATATGGGAGCAGAGTACAATAAGCCAATAGGCTGCAGTGCTTCCGGCATCTGAACAGCTCCCAAAATGGAAAAAAAAATATTCGGAACAACGATCTTCATAGAGACCTCCAAGTCGAATCTATCCCGGATGAAATCAAGAAAGTCGCCAGGAGACATGAAGAGAGGCTCCATAAACATCCCAACCTTGAAGTGCTCCAACTTCTAGACAATCAACCACAGATGGGAAGGCTCAAAAGAACTAAACCGTTTGAGCTTGTGTAAGTGTTAAGTATAAAGCAGAGTCAGTGCTGTGCTGTGTAGCCACAACAAAGAAGTGAGCTTACGTTAAAAACTAGGATGGACCACAGGTGACATCTAGATTACAAAATTTTTAGGTACTTAGGTTAAAGCAAAAATGCTGATTAATCTTCTAGATTAGGTGCATTCCCATTGTTAAAAAGAAAAAATTATTGCGTAACTCTGGTTCACTTTTTTGAAGTCCAACTTCACACTGACACTTCTAATGAGTTATTGTTCGTTGATATGGTAACGCAATATTTTGTTTATGCATGGAACTGGTCTAGGCTAACTGGATATCAATACATCCTCGTATATAAAATAATTGAAGATGTAGATCCATACTAAATGATAACCGAGATGATAACTACTAAGCTAGCGAAGCGCGTCACTACTTCAAGTTTAATATGTGTAGATTTCAACAAATTTAATTGTCTTATTTCATTATTCATAACATAGTTTATAATTAAAATAGTATAAACTATAATTTGCTTCTCCATTTGAAAATATGAATGGAATTCGCTATGGGTACAGTTACTATATCTTCAACAACATTATGTTACAGTAACTAATACATCCATTATTTCCATCATGCTATATAAACTTAGAAAATAGGCAAAAGTAAACAGGGTAAATATATGTAGCTGCGTGATTCAGTCTCATTATAGAGAACTTGTTTTCATTTTGAATAATTTATTGATATAGCTAGCAATAAATCAGAAGAGATTATATTACATTTCATGTTGGTACTGAATTTGAAACTTTTCTGATCATTTGAGTGATGGAGCATATATTAAACTCTATACCTGTTAATTCACCAACGTATTTAGTCATACGAATACCTAATTAGTTTATATGCTGCAGCAGTAAATGGGTTAGCATCAAGTAATCAATATAGATCTGAAATGAATTTGAGTAGTTTCCTAGAAGACATTGGAGTCAAATGAAATACGGTGACGTAACTGACACCTGTCACTATTAACGTGAGTGAGGTTAGGTTGGTGAATAATTAGGTATAGACTAATGGTGTATTTTTGAGAGCATCTGTAAAGATCTATAAGCCGAAATCTGTAAGAGTTACAGGAAATGCGATTCTAACCTCACCTGTTACTTACAGATTTCTTACAGATTCATAAATATTTACGGGCTGGACATCTGTCACTGTAAACAGTACAGGGTGTGGTACAGACCGTTGTATTAATATTATTATTATCATTTTTCGTGTATTATTAGTTAAAAGGTTGTAGTGATTTCAAGTGCTAAGTTTTGAAGTGAACATCATTGACATTAATATGAACGGACAATTAAATATTTCCGCCGGTATTTTGTTGGAAGAGGATGAGAATCGGTTTGTTCATATCTTTTTAGGTATAATGTATAATTATAAAATACACTTTCCCAATTTCCAGAAATCATGATGAGAATCTAACGAAGACACTTAAGGGATCGATCAAATCTGTTTAATATGCCAGACAGGCATTTTAGACAAATGTTTCGGTTGGACAAAAATATTGTTCAATTCTTAATTCATAGTTCAAGACCTCATGTTATGGAAAATAATTTAGGAGTTCCGTTTGTAGTGAAATAATAAATAATTCACAGTCTTTTTACAATGCATTTAAATAATTGCGCCTTTAAGTGCGCCACTAGCTCTTCCCACTTTTCTATTAAATAATTGGGAATAAAAGTATGGTTTTTAGTATTACTGCGAAAAATGTAATCATTTTCCATGAATTGTAAGTATAACTCCAATTACACCTTGTTTTCTACAAAATACGTATATTTAAATAAATAAATAACATGTTAAACATATTATTTCAGTAGTTTTCTTACGCCATTTTTTCATTACAAAATGTAAAAATATCAATTAGTATTAAGGTTCACCAGGTCAATACACACAAATACTTTTAATGGTTTTGAGGTTAGAATTTTGACATTATAAACAAAAGTGTAGTTGAAACCTATAAGGTAAAGATCTGTAACTATGACTCTTACAGATCTGGTTTCAGAATAGCAAATTTTACAAATCTGTAAAGGCTCAAGTTACAGATCCTATATTTTACAGATTCTGTAGCTTATAGGTAAATTCTCAGAATCCCAACATAAGTTTAATTTCTTTATACCCACTGCGCATTGTTTAAATTTTCTTTCATATCGCTGATTAGACAGAAATGTCAAAATTTGTATTCACTATACATATTTTTTTTTATTAATGAGCCCTGGATTATCCTGAATTGTACTATACGTTGTATACTTTATTATTTACAACCATAAATAATCAATTTTCCGTGAACATTGAAATTTCGACTCAAATTATATTCAGTTCAAAAGTTGGCTAGTCTCATTGACAAATAGTTTAACACTTCATCGCATCAAACATATACTTTTGAATAAAAAGATCAACCAGCGATAAATCAATGTATTTTAAATTTAAATATGATTTACCCACAAATCACAGGCTCAGGATGTGGAGTTTACTCGAGAGCACTAAGTGGTTCAAACAGAACTGGCTGGTATCTCAATTGCTACAAAAGAACTAACCAGAAGAGGAATTTCTGGCAAAAACATAATAATCTGCACTGATAGTAGACAAGCCCTATTAGCCTTGAACAGACAACGTGTTATATCGAGGCTAATACTAGAGTGCCACCAAGATTTAGCTGACGCCTCGGCAGATAACAATATTATCCTGAGGTGGGTTAAAGGGCACGACAGGAGTAAAGGAAATCGCATTGCTGATTCTTTAGCCAGGGGAGCCGCTGGACTAAAAATTCTAGGACCCAGTGACACCTATACGGACTAACGACTTCGACAATTGCGGAACTAGCCAAACGTTACACCCATGCTCAATCCCTTAAGAGATGGGATGGAATCAAAGGATGCAGTCTTGCCAGGATCACCCTGGGCGACCCTGGGAAGCTGGCGCCGAAGAAATACTTGGCGATGACCAGGAAAAACCTACGTTTAACAGTAGGATTTCTGACTGGTCACTGTCAACTAAGGAAACACCTCCATACTATGGGGCTAGTGGACACACCTCTATGCAGGATGTGTGAACAGGAAGATGAAACTGTCAGGCATGTCTTATGCGAGTGTCCGGAGTTATCGTCAATAAGAGAGTGTGTGTTCGGTGAGTCTTAGCCTACACCTGCCGATATAAAGGAGATGTCTCCTAGTGACCTGTCCACCTTCCTGAGGACAGGATGGACAATGACCTAGGAGGACAACTCCTCGGGAGGATGTACAATGGGTCACATGTGGCCCAAGTGCTGTGAGCCTACACACTCACCCTCCCCATACTCCACAGATACAGATACCCACAAATCAATTTATAAACCCAAAAAAACATTCTTCACATTGAGGAAAGTATTTTGTTCTCAATTATTATTATTTTTAAAAGAAGGTATCATAAATAAAATAATATGACTTTATTTGAACTTTAAGAAGATTTAAAAAATTTTTATTGCCTATAAGACAATATAATGTTTCCCAAAATATCAGTTTATCAACGAGCAAATAGTATTAAAAACAAAGTTTTCCAAGACCAACTAATAAAATGATGTGAAAAACTCACCTATCCCAGCCTCTAAATATAAATTAAATTATCCACCTCTACCATCAAATATCCAGTCTTATCAAATACACTTCACGAACAAGTCGGAACTAACAGTCGACCGTGTTACCCGATATGAATCTGCAAAAAAAGCAGTTGTCACTTATCTATTAGCAAACACCGCAGCGGCTTCACACGAAAAAACATGCACGTTTCGGATATTACGTTGGGCCCTTACATCGAGAGCCGCATGCGAACGCAGACTGAAGCACCAAAACGTTTCATTTTCGCGGAAAACGTCGGATTTTCAGCTGTGGAGCAGCGCACACCGGGATCGATTCCTCTTCCATAACGTAAAGTGAAAATCGTGAAGATCGTTCTGCAGGCAGGTTTGCAGATGCCTTTTCTTTTATTCAAAAGTACTTTATGGAGATTAGCAATGGTGTAAAACAAATGATTTTAAAATTTAGAATATATAAGGTGAAGTTGAATACTCTACATCCTCAAGCTCATCTTACAATAATTGTTTGACAATGTCTTGTTGATTTTACGTATGATTTGTTACTGATAGCAAGTTTGACATGCAGAAATGTCTATAAATACTAAATTACCTGACCTAGTGCAGTATTAAAATCATTGTATTATGATGAATGCATGTGGCTCAAAAAGAATAAAAAATTATTGCAAGAGTTGAACGAGCTTACAGATAAATTCTACTGCTATCTATGAATAATTTCCAGTTTTTTATCGAGTTGTACCTTGACATGGTTCCTGAAATCTGACCAAGAGGCATCCTTATTGAGACACCCTGTACAAAACAAAGTAGATAATATGGGAAAACTAAGGCAAACTCGATAAACTAGGCAAGAACAACATCGTCATCTTAATGTGGATTCCAGGAGAAAACGGAGAATTTGGATTTAAAATTCTTTAAACGGATAAGGCCACTGGTTGCGCAAGGTCCAGCACCAAGGCAATTGAAGCCTTAATGTGTGGTGGTGTTGTGTGGTGCGCCATCCTTGGCGGAAAAATTGAGTATAGGTCCCTATTTCATCGATCAACCAGTAAATGGTGACATGTTTCTTGTCTTTCTGGAAACTCATTTCCTATTTTATTAGAAGATGTGCCCTTGCAATTACAACAAAATATGTTATTGCAGCTAATCGGATTCCTAGTAAATTTTTCAATAAATGAGCGAGAATATTTTGATGGAGTATATCACAAGAGATGGATTGGACTAGTTCCTTCCTAAACTTAAACTGTTTGGTTCGCCAAATTCCACCAATAACTTAAGACGACATAAAAATACGAACACAAGAGAACATTCGTAGCCTTTCAAGTGCTGTAATGTCCACACATGAGCAGATCCAACATTAGGCACGTTCTTTTATTCACCGGTAGATCCACCAATCGACCATCTGCGTTTTTAAATTCGTTGGTGGATTGTAGTTTGAAGAAATGACGCGTTCATTTATTACTGTTGCATCAACCAAAATTGCAAACCACTCCACCGTTGTATCGAGGTGTTGGATAAATTTTGTGGTTTACAAAATGACGGCTTAACCTCAAAAACCTAACGATTATTTAAAGCGGTCAAAGAAATGAACGAATTAATAGAAATAAATTTAAAATGTGGTAAAAAGGTATTGACGGCACTATTAACAGCGTCAGATATTGAAAAAATCTCAAGTGGAACTATCAGATGAACTGCTACTCCAAGATCTAGAGACTACACTTTTCAAAGTATCTTCATTCATTTCGTAATTTTTTGCTAATAACAACAATAGAATAGAATAGAAATAGATTGTCAGTGGTCAGATGATTTAAACAACAACAACTGCGTTTTTCATGTGGAAGTGATGACTCTAACTTGTCGTTGCAGCGAAGACTGACGTCATTCAACCAATGGTGAATAAATGATGTAAAAAAAAAACTTGCCTAATGCATTGAGTGTGAAGGAAGGCAGTTTGAGAATGTAAGGAGGCATTAGATCTTTTTATTTAAAAAAATTATAAAATCGTGAGATTTCATCATAGTTTCTTGTAAAAAGGCAAATAAATAAGAGAAGATAGATAAATATAAGCATCTTTTTTAAATTTTACGATACCTAAATTTTCTTTCTCCGATATTTTAGACTGGGAATAAGATATCGAGTTACGGTCCCTTTATATAGGGAAAAAAATATGATTGCAATCAATTTTTCAGAAATTTTTGCAATTTTCTGTTATTATAAGGGCTATTAACAAATGATTGAGATTGTTATTCGCACTTTCAATATTTGTTTCAGTTTCCGTCGACTGTACAACTTGAATCCATTTATCCAATATTTAAAAACTAAGAATGTTTATTTGTTTGAGGTTGATTATGTCAATAATAAATGACATCGAAATGTCACAGAGAAGGTCGCTGGTTAAAACGTCAAGTTATTCTTCTCCAACCCTGCATAATCTAGTCAACAAGTGCCTTTTTGGCCAAATTTTCAGCAGTCTCCGAAAATGATGATCGAGGTGTCATTCGATTCGGGATGGCATCTAGATGATTTTTGAAAAAAATTAAGTTGCGCAAACAAAAATTGCAAAAGTAATTAACAATTAACTAAAAAAAAGGGGGTTTAGTTTTTTGCAAATATCTTAAAAACTAATGAAGATTTTTCAAATTAAAAAAAAGATGCGAAAAGAGGAGGAAATTTCCTAAAAAAAACCCTGACTCCTGGAACTGTAGGACCAATATTTATAATTTTCCCAGAGGGATGAAAATACGGCCGAAAACGGGTGTTCTGGCTTCCGTAAGTCACGCATACTTTGGACACTTTATTAATAAAAATTATTTTAACATATTAAATATGAAATTTAAGAAATTAAAAAATTCAGGGGCTTACTGGATAGATAAATGAACAATAATCCGCCGGAACAAAAATTTTATCACAATTTTTCAATTAGTTATTCAATTGTTAACTAATAATTTTTTTTGCTTGAACATGAACATTGCAAATGTGATAATTGTTAAACTATAAATTTGAGATCTTTTTCCTCTCTTGGAGCAATTCTTGAAAGGTTTCACAATAGATCCCCGTTGGGAAAATTGAAAAATGTTCATTTTTCAGGTTTTTATTGATAATTATCGTTGTTGCAAAATTAAAAACTTAAATTAATCATTGGAAAAAATTTCGATCATAATTTTCGGAGACTGGTGAAAAAAGTTGGCCAAAAAGGCACTTGTTGACTAGACTAGCATATCCTTTACCATGATCAAAATTAACATCGTGTTGATAGCCCAACAATGGTCTCACGCAAATACCCATCAAACTATGGCTGTCATCTCAATGGATTTGTGGCAATTTGTGTTGTGTTGTAGACAAATCAATAATACAATGGCTGACAATTATTTCGTACATATACTTGGACTATTGGAATAATTACAGTTACCCTCTGACAAGTAATGGTTCGAGTTACGTCCGCTCTCTTGTTACATAAGACTATAATTTGCTTTAATAACGAATGAATAGTTTACTGAACGAGACGGAAATTAAAAAATATTAATTGCGTTGTCGGTTTTCAGTAAACAACTTTCTGGATTGATTAATCGTCCTATTAAATTTCAGGGAGTTCAAATCTCAGAAGACAAGATCTTTGTTATTTTTCAGGAAGAGTTTTATTACTTTAAAAATGCTATTTATTGAGTAAACAAAAATTAGTAAGTTAAGATTTATAATTGAGTTTCGTTAATTCTTAAATCATGCAAAAATTTACTATCTTCTGTGCAAAAAATGTTTACCATGATAAGATCTTCTTGAACTCGAAGATCTAACCAAACCCCACTTATTTCAGCCTCTGAATCTTGAAGTGTGCGGTATTATGGCAACATATCCTGAATGTCAAAGACCATTTTCTTAATATTGGTGTAGTGAGCGCTTGTTGTAGGCACCCCCAAGGGATGTGGCACGCCAGGGATGCGTCGACCACTCCTCTTATATAAGAAATAACCACCGACAAAGACTGGAGCTGAGAAACTTTGCTTCTGTTTTCTTGTGTAGCGGAGAAAACTTTATTCAAATGTGGAAATTTTATAGCAGTCTCCTTATTACTACATTTTTAATTAATGAGTCGCTTGACATTTATTCAGCTATACACGGTGTCCCGGAAAGATTGGCAGTAAATTATATCACATATTCTGGGGTCTAGAATAGGTTGAGTTAATATAACTTATACATCTAAAAAAGTGCATAGAAACATAGTTACTGGGAGATTTATTTGGAAATAAATTACTTTTTCAAAGTTGCTCTAATAATCTAGTAAACAAGTGCCTTTTTAGCCAGCTTTTTCCAGCAGTCTCCGAAAATTATGATCAAGGTGTCATTCGATTCGGAATGGCATCTAGATAATTTTTGAAAAAAATGGAGTTCCGCAAACAAAAATTGCAGAAGTTATTAACAATGAACTAAAAAAAAGGGGGTTTAGTTTTTTGCAAATATCTCAAAAACTAATAAAGATTTTTCAAATTAAAAAAAAGATTTGAAAAGAGGAGGAAATTTCCTAGAAAAAAACCCGACTCCCGGAACTGTAGGACCAGTATTTATAATTTTCCCAGAGGGATGAAAATACGGCCGAAAACAGGTGTCCTGGCTTCCGTTAGCCACGCCTACTTTGGACACTTTATTAATAAAAATTATTTTAACATATTAAATATGAAATTTAAGAAATGAAAAAATTTAGGGGCTTACTGGATAGATAAATGAACAATTATACGCCTGAAAAAAATTTTTATCACAATTTTTCAATTAGTTATTCAATTGTTAACTAATAATTTTTTTCTGCTTGAACATGAACATTGCAAGTGTGATAATTGTTAAACTATAAATGTGAGACTTTTTTCCTCTCTTGGAGCAATTCTTGAAAGGCTTCACAATAGATCCCCGTTGGAAAAATTAAAAAATGTTAATTTTTCAGGTTTTTATTAATAATTATCGTTGTTGCAAAATTAAAAACTTAAATAAATCATTGAAAAAAAATAATGATTTAAAAAAAATTGTTCCTCAATATTAATTGGAAGTGGGAGAAAATAATTGTTAATTAACAAATGCGTTTTTAAGCAATAAAAAAATTTTTTTAAGGAACAATTTTTTTTAAATCATTATTTGTATCAAAGATTGGAATTCCATAAAAAAATTTTCAATTATCTAATAAACAACGCATTTGTTTATAACAATTTTTTAAACAATAACAGATAAAAATTTAAAAATAGTTATTTGTTTTACTAGGCATAAAAGCACAAGATTTAATGCCGTGGCTGGTGCCAATGCATTAAATCTGCTTTTCTGCCGTGTGAAACAAATAATTTTTTCTTCAAATTTGTTCCAATTCCACGCAAAATCGACTTTCTGGCGTTTCCGGAGTATCAAGTGTGGATACTAAAGTTGTTAATTTTACTGGAAAGAAGGGAAGTGGACAGAGTTCAATTGTATTAATTAATTGTTCACAATTCACCATAAATATATCTAATAAATAAAAATTTCGTGTTGTAGTTTGTAGTTTTAATGCAATAAAACCAGTTTATCATCATCAGCATCATTTTGAGTTTTCTTAATGTCATTGTCAATTTTAATAACCAGTTTAATTTAAATTCTTACTTGGAAGGTTGCCTAGCAACGAACTTTTTCTGCCTAGGCAGTAAAATTGGACTTTTTATGCCTAGGCATTAAAAGTACAACTTTTAAGCCTGCCAAGTGTCATTAAAAGGCCGGTTTTAATGTCATTTGGAGAAAAAATTATTTTCATGCAGCTTCTAATAACATAAAAACGGATCATTATTAATATTTGAAGAAAAAAATTTTTTACAATGATTAATTTCAGTTTTTAATTTTGCAACAACGATAATTATTAATAAAAACCTGAAAAATAAACATTTTTTAATTTTTCCAACGGGGATCAATTCTGAAGCCTTTCAATAATTGTTCCAAGAGAGGAAAAAAATCTCAAATTCATAGTTTAACAATTATCACATTTGCAATGTTCATGTTCAAGCAGAAAAAAATTATTAGTTAACAATTGAATAACTAGTTGAAAAATTGTGATAAAAATTTTTTTCAGGCGGATTATTGTTCATTTCTCTATCAAGTAAGCCCCTGAATTTTTTCATTCCTTAAATTTCATATTTAATATGTTAAAATAATTTTTATTAATAAAGTGTCTAAAGTAGGCGTGGATTACGGAAGCCAGAACACCCGTTTTCGGCCGTATTTTCGTCCCTCTGGGAAAATTATAAATATTGGTCCTACAGTTCCGGTAGTCGGGGCTTTTTTAGGAAATTTCCTCCTCTTTTCAAATCTTTTTTTCAATTTGGAAAATCTTTATTCGTTTTTGAGATATTTGCAAAAAACTAAACCCCCATTTTTTAGTTAATTGTTAATAACTTTTGCAATCTTTGTCTGCGGAACTTCATTTTTTTCAAAAATCATCTAGATGCCATCCCGAATCGAATGACACCTCGATCATAATTTTCGGAGACTGCAGAAAAAAGTTGGCCAAAAAGGCACTTGTTGACTAGACTATAAGAACTTGTATACGATAACCCAAGAAACTGGAAGTAACTGAGCACAAAATCCTTTTGATCTTTCTTTAAAAACCGACAACGGACGGATACCTTGCGTGCGCGTTCAGGCGTGCGCGCACATGATTTTTAGGCAGTACTGACTAGAGCAAATTTTCACACACATTGTTTGTGTGCATAAAAATGCTCAAGTCAGCACCTTCACATAAAATCATGTTGGATTATGAAATTAATTTAAAATTTCCAATGTGAGCAACTTAATACTTATACGACTTTTGTTACCAGTATCTGTACATTTTGTTGATTTTTCAAATCCAACTTGATATTACAGATAAAATTTTATAATCCTACATGATTTTATGTAATAAACAGAAAAAGTTTAAATTTATTTTTCTCGAAAACGGCTCATGACATCGATTGAAAAGAAGAGAACATGAAAATTATCCTGAATTCTCCAAATGCGGTGTCGGATACATAAAAAACTGGAAAATAAATTTTTTTCCGGTGAAAAAAACCTGTTGCCCCCCCCCCCCGACTGACACGCATGTGATGGATCTGAAAAAAATTTATTTACCGCGAACAACTGGTTTGTAACTGTTTATTGATTATACCAAGTTTGAATATTTTAAGTAACGGTATTTTTGAATAATTTGAAGAAAACTCATGTTTATGAGGACGTCTTCTCCAAAGGGCTGTAGCTCCCTTAGGAAGAATTTTCGGATTGAGGTAATTTGAGCTAAATCGACTCAAAATCATCTCTAGTAACTGTAGTTTCCGTTTGGCAGGAGAGAGAGAGAGAGGACACCCTGTATAATAATAATAATCAATTATTTGTTGTAACTCAACTCTATGATTCCTCATAGAGTGTATACTCTTTGTACCTATAGTCCATGATACCTATTTGGTGTAAAAATGTAAAATGTCACGACTGTCCTTAGTCATTGTGTAGTTCTGTGAAGGAAAAGAATAAAAATGGACTTTTAAGTTTACGTTAGCTTTATGTTTTATTGTTCTCATTTCACCAAGTTTAATCAATAAGTGGAGTAAAGTGATCCAAATACTTTTCACAACATATTATATAATTTTTAGGACTAATTGAGTCGCTTATAATGGATAAAACCATCAAATTAAACCAAGCTTTTTGAATGCAGATACTTACATACACAGATACTACGTGAGGGTAACCGTGACCATCCCTTTTTGGATATTGCAGGACATTCTAAAATGAAATCTCTCTGAGAAGGGTCCAAAGGAATAGACCTTATGAAATTATAATTAGTTGACCGTTCTTAATAATTTATGGAATGCTTTAGACCACGCATTAGTATGATATATTTGTTGATAACCTGTGATCTCTGAAGCCTTCAATCTAAGATCGTCTTTTTATGTTTTTTGTTTGTTGTTGCTTAATCTGTATTTTTTGGGGGGAATTAATATGAGTACTAAGTTCTAATCTACTATCAAAGTCCCTTCACTCACAGGAAGATCAACTATTACTACTGAATTTAATACCAACGTTGTTTTGGGACGTACGAAAATAAGTTTTCCTACGATCACATAGGAAACCGAGATATATCGCACTGTCTAGTTCTATGGAAAGTATGCATACACGTACGAAAAAAAAACTTATCCGTACACGGACAAAGCTGTCAAATGTATTAGTATGTTATATAACATGTGCGGAAAGTGACATTTTTCACACGAGTGGGAAATATTGTAGCGCGAGGCATGAGCCGAGTGCGACAATCACACGCGTGTGAAAAATCATTTTCACACGAGTAATGTACAGTATTTTTCCTACGATCACGTGATAATTTCACCAAATAATGTGTATCCAGCATCTGACATATTAATACACAAAGTTAACATAATTGATTTCAAAATTAACAATAACTATCAATAGTGACAAAAATTCAAGTAGTTTAACTATATAATATAGGTAGTTTATTACAATTATCAATTTGTTGGATAATTGAAATTGAAAGTGAAATTATTATTGTTTCATCATACTTAAACTTATCATGAATACCTTTCAAGATGATTACATTTTCCGACTATTATAACAGGTGGTTTGAATTAGTTGGTACAACATCGGACTTCTGACGAAGAGTACGCGGGTCGACCCTCGACCGCGCCCTAAACTTTTTTCAATCAAGAAAATGACAAAAATTTCACTTTTCAAATAGATCGCTTCAAATTTAGATATTACATAAATAGATCTAATTAAAAATTATATATTTGACAGCTTGCCAGTGGCCAATCTTAATAAAAATTCATTTGACAGCTTTTTTATCCGTACACGTACGGATAAGTTTTTTTTCCGTACGCGTATGAATAAAGGCCACTTTCCATAGCTCTAGACAGTGCGATATATGTTACTTTCCTATGTGATCGTATGAAAATTTTTTATTAAGATTGACCACTGGCAAGCTGTCGAATATATAATTTTTAATCAGATTTACCTATGTAATATGAAGCGATCTATTTTAAAAGTGAAATTTTTGTCATTTTTTTTATTAAAAAAATTTAGGGTCGAGGATCGACCTGCGTACTCTTCGTCAGAAGTCCGATGTTGTACCAACTAATTCAAACCACCTGTTATAATTATCCAAACAATTGATAATTGTAATAACCTACCTATATTATATAGTTAAACTACTTGAATTTTTGTCACTATTGATAGTTATTGTTAATTTTGAAATCAATTATGTTGACTTTAATTGTAACATTTTCTGTATTAACATGTCAGATGTTGATTACAC